>BPTQ01000001.1:46277988-46565246 GCA_019973895.1 Chrysanthemum seticuspe
GCCCCTCAATGGCTTCGCTGGACGACAGTCCCGACAAACTACAACTGGGACCGTCCTCAAAGGTAAGTTAGTAACTCCTAGTGTCTACACTTGGAGAGTATTTACAAGAGCTGTCTAACGATTCTAGACACTTCCTGAGCTATACTTGGTGACTTAGTGACTTCTGGAATAACAACTAGTTGTTCACTAATTTACAGTTCACAAGGATTCTCTAGAAAACTACTTAGAGCACCGAGATCTGAGTTGTCACGCAACACCAAAAGGACTCGCCTCTGATCCCTCTCCCAGAGGAAAAAGTTATGGTCGCTAGAGATTCTCTTTCGGTTATCAAATACATCCCAAGGGACACTCTTACTTTGTTCAAAGACAACTCTCTTTGAACTCACCGATTCTTAGTTGAAGAATCAAAAAGAAATGTAAAGTAAAGGGTGAAAAGAAATAGCCCTCCAGATTATTCAACTTAGGGCAGACACCGGGTTCAATTCATATGCTACTGGTTGTCACTTAGTGACACTGGTATTGAAAATTAAAAGTCGTCATGGACCCAGTGACGCATGCACTAAACCTTCTTAGCCACTCAAGTTTCTCTCAACAGAAACTTGTTTCATTCTCACAGGGAACCCTACATAAACTATTGGCTTTCTCTTAGAGATCGCTGGTATTGAAAAAGGAGACCCTCTCCCTAGTCTCCGCTCAGGAAAACCACAACGCACTGTTGAGTCTAGAGCCACGAGATTCATCAAAAGATCTCTTAGGAACACTTGACATTTAATCACTTGTTGATCAACAATAAGGTCTTCAGTGATTCAGTGGTTCATATCGAGTCCTTCACAGATCTTAGCAATCTGTCGAGAACATTTATGAGAGGTTCACATCTGTGATCCTCAATGATTGAATGGAAACTCCTGCCAGGGTCAACATCAAACAGCCCTGACAGCAGGTCGCTTCGGTAACTCCCCGTGGATTACGCGGAGTGTGTCTCAAACGGTCTACAGTCGTGAGGTGATGCTTCGGTGTACCTCAGCGACTCATCTGAACTGTAGATGTACTTCGGTACATCGCGTTATCTCACTTGTGGGACTCCAGTTCAGGAACGGCCTTTGTAAGAATTAGAGTTGTGTTTTCACACTATGCTGTTAACACTCTCGAAGTTCAAACTTGTAAGTGCCGGAAACCGCTTATTTCTAACCGTTTGCAATGTTTTCTTCTTATGGAAGCTCTGGAGCGGAATGATCGTGCTGATTCTTCTCACACTCACGCCAACATCATCACTAATGGAAGTTCTATTCAAAAGCAACACAACCGTCAGAATGATTCTTCGTCTAACCAAAGAGTCTACAAAGTTAAAGACTTAAAGAACTTCATCAGTATTGATTTCCAACGTCAAAAAGCGTGTGAGCATGTTGAAGAATGACGTGGAGACATTGGAGCAGCGAAGCAGATCTGAGGCAGACTGATGCAGACAACAACATACTATCACTTTCACCACAAAGAACAAATGATCAAAGAACAAAGTTAAAAATGACGTCGAAGCTTAACCGTTCAAAGATAACTATCTCTCTACACTGGGGAGATTGTTTGAATCAAGGCAATTCCTCTCACAAGAAAGAAGAATGCCAGAAGACGTCACAGCTACTATTACATCAACGCCTTCACCGTTTACATTCATATATACTTGAGGGGGAGATTGTTGGAATCACTCCTAAACAGTATTTCAAGTATTTATATTTCATATGTAATAGGTAGCTTTGTTATGGCCTTTATGTTTGTTTAAGGTCAAGCTTATGTAGAAGGCCCATAAGCTTGATCCAAGCCCAATAAGGAATAGGGAAGGAGAGGGAGTGTTGCCCTAGCTCCTTGCCTATAAATACATTGTAATAACCTTCATTTGAAGGTTGGTTGTTCAAGTTTTCTCTTTCACTAAACTCTACGCATAACCGGTCGAGTATACTTGTGTGTGTGTGTTTGGTTTACTTGTTCAATCGCCTTATCTCTTCTCTTATAAGCTTGTGTTGTAAAACTAGTGACCTAACAATTTGATTTTGAAAAGTGACAGATAAGGACCATTTTAAGACATTAAAGATTGTTAGTGTCAGGTATGAAAGTTTTAAGAGATCTTTAAGTAAAATAAAACAATTTCACAATCAGACAAGAACAGAAAAAATTTCATTTTGTAAGATCTTTGAGTTTTAAAGAAAATCATACCATGACATAACATTAAATCTTTAGATCACCACTTATTTTGTACAAACCGGACTTGTTTTGATGATATATGATTTAATATTTTAAATCACTCTCCCCCTCAATCGATGACCGAAGTCGATAATTGAGTGACATAGGTTTTGATAAAAAGAAGTCTGGTGATTTTCAAAATTTAGTCCAATTTATTTTCAAAACAATATTTTTCCATTTTCAAAACAATTTTATTCAAAGTTTTAGAAAAATGGTATCATCACTATTATCCCTGCACAAGGATACGTTAGGTGGTTGAGCCGCTTTTGTTGTTGTTGCTGTAAGGCAGGAAGAAAACCGTCTGCTGATGCAGTGAGACTTTTGACGTTGCATTTGTTATGCCAACTCTCCATAGAGGTCCAATTAAGCTCCGTTTCTTCATTTGGTGATGAAGAAAACCATCTGCTGATGCAGTGAGACCTCTTACGTTGCACTTTATCATGCCAACTTTCCATAGAAGTCAAATTAAGCTCCGTTTCTTCATTTGTCAACCCAAGATATAGTTACCCTTTCCTTTCGGCATCCAATCAACATATTTTGTGGGATCCGGATTGGGAACATTCTTATGAACCATGACGTCTGCATGCGTTAGTAAACATACAAACAGATATATGGTGGTCGACAACACCCAAACAGCAATCGACTAATAAAAGTCAATCCAACATATCAATCAGTTCATATAAGGTATGGGAATAATGTGTTTCATCAAACTATAATCATCTAATCCTAACAATCATATCCTAAATTCCTAGTCGTTCGACATAGGCAAATATCATTTTTAATTAAGCACGTAGGATAATTAAGAAAGCCCGTTAGATGATATAGATTTGAAAACATTATCCCCCTCAATTAATGACTCATTTTTTTTTGAAAAGTTTAAAAGCGCTGAAGTCATTGACTGAGTATAAAATTTATTTCGAAAACTCTGAATTAGATTGATTTTCAAGCAATTCATTTACCACCATTTTTGAAAAACAACAAATATTTTTCTGAAGAATTTTAGACGGAAAAACATTTGTGTAGAAACAGCAGTCTTTTTGACGACATGCTTTCCTTGTTTTGTTTTAGGATAAGTGCACGAATTTTGAAAAATGGTTTAGCGCAGAACTTTCCTTTCTTGAAGAACGGGTTGCTATCTGAAATAATAGCAAGCCATAGTTTAAGCACGGGTTACAGTCTGAAGTAACTGCAAGCCATTATTTGAAGCCCGGGTTACAGTCTGAAATAATTGTAAGCCATATTTTGAGACATGTTTTGAAAAGAATATTTACACCTCCTGCTCAAACTTCATCTATGGTCCCGTGCCATTATTGAATGACATTTCTAAGACCGTAGATGTTATCGATACCAGAAGACATGTCTTGAGAAAACATATTTTTGGAATTTTTTAAAATTTTCTGATTTTTATGAGTTTTAGAAGGTTTTATATTTTTTGTATTTTTCTTTTTGAAAAATATATACACAGATAGAGTAGATGATATAGTTTAAGAAGATGATGATACGAGTACCGAGATAAGGATATCAAGCAGCCCCGTTGTAGAAGATAGAAGTCATCATCCCTAAAACTTTCACCACCAAAGCTTCCGAGGCTCTTAAATTGAAGAAAGAAATTAAACCGTCAGAAAGTGAGACTTTGGCAGCTTCCCCCAAACCGAAAATCCTTTAGCTGAGCAGATTCAAAGCTTTCTTTCAAGCTTCCCTTAGCCAGGTGCACAAAGAAACACACCATTATCATCGATCATGCTGCTCTTTTTAAGAATAATCACCGTGATTCTTCGTTCGAGGTTATATCATCCAATAGAACAACAACAACGTATCATCCCACATTTAAATAATCTTCTCAAATTCCTTTTCCACTGAAGCCTGAAGCAATCCATTCCAAAAAGTGTCAAGAGAACAGTTCCTCCAAGTAGTTGAATTGATGCAGCCAGTCTCTTTGTATAATGCTCAAGAACTCTCCCGAATACACATCATGAGGGGAATGAAAACACCTCCCCATGTTCACATTTTTCTTCCCTGAGGATCGTGTATGAAGCTCAAGAATCCGAAGTACACCAATACCCAAGAGCTCTCCCGAATACACATCATGAGGGGAATGAAAACACCTACCCAATGTTCACATTTTTCTTCCCTGATGATCGTGTATGAAGCTCAAGAACCCGAAGTACACACATTCCCAAAGAAATAATAACCGATAACATTGAAGAAGCAGGCCGAGTCACTGATTATCTCTGCAGATGACAATCTCTGCGGATGTCAACTCCAGAATAAGTGATTAAATCTCTTAATCACTGATTAAGCACTCAAGTGAAACAACTGAGCATCCCCAATGTACACAATCTCTCTCCTTCATGTTATACATTTGTCTCCCCTGAATATGTCATACTTGTGTACCTCTTTTATCTTCAGAAACTAACTCTTCCATCTCTTCCCCCACATAGATGGAATAAGGACACTAAACGCCATGAGTCAAACCTTGAGTTTCTCTGCGGTAATGACAATTGTCTTCCCGTGATATCTTCAATCACTTAGAAGTATTAAGTTCATCAAGTTTACTCGCCATGAGTCAAACCTTGAGTTTCTCTGCGGTAATAACATTTGTCTTCCCGAGATATCTTCAATCACTTAGAAGTATTAAGTTCATCAAGTTTACTCGTGTTTAGATACGTGTCTCCTTTCCCATTTCTAGTTTTGATACTTCAGAATCAGCAACAAATAATAAGCCCGTATACTAGAAATTTGTTAAGAAGAACATTTGAACCTTGTGAGAATCAACTTGTTGCGAAAGAATGTGACCAAGTCTAATTGGGGATTGAATCTGAATTTTCACTCTCCCTCAATTAGTACTCTCCCCTAAACCGACAATCTGTTTGAAAAATGCCCAGATTAAGAAGAAGTCTTTAAATAATCAAATGCAACTCGTCTTTAGTCTTCTAACATGTAGTAGAAAATGCAGAACTGACTGTAGACTCGACCTTCTTCAAGATTGTCCAATTGGGGAATAGATAGTTAACATCTCCATCTCACCAAGAAAGCATCCCAATTAACTTACATCTTGCAATTCCCCTTAACTAACATCCCTCCCAATCAAACAAGAACAGAAAGATGTTCATCAAGAAAATTAGCAGTCCGCCCGCAACGAACACACGAAATGGTAATACCAAGCAAACAATCACATCAAACAAGAACAGAAGGTTGTTCGGAATCATCATGTTGATGTGCACGTGAAGCATTAACTGGAAGCACTTGTCTTTAAACTCATATCAGCTTGTGAAGATGTCAACCAACGGCTCTAAAAAGAAACTACATGTGAAGATGATCCGATAAGAAGAAGCTCGGTTCTTACATGAGTTAGGAGCCGTTTGACCATATATTCTCAAATATCAATCAACAATGCAAAAAAAATTCACACTTCTTCTCCCCCTCAAGAATTGTAGACGAAGTTGCCATTCTTGACTAAATAAGTGAAATCATCCAAATGTATTCAATTCACACTTCTCCCCCGCAAAATTAGCACATGATGTTGCCATCGTCATTATAGTTGCGCAAGTGGTATAAGAAAACAATCAACAGTAGTCCAGTTCACTTGTTAATTGAAGCGCATGGAAAAAGCATGAAGCATGTTGATGAGAATGGTCATTAATAAGAAGATTTCTCTTCGTCAGAAGATAAAGCGCACTGAAGCGTACACTTTTCTTTTCTTTTCTTTAGAGAACGAGGCATGAACTGATGTGTTCATACGTCATAATCTCTCTCTTTTCATCATCTCTTGGCAAAACATGTAATGACCCCATTATCATTCAGTAGGCTCTTTGTTGTGACACCTGATGGAGAAAACCCAATATGACAAATTTGACCCTGAGGTAAACTAACCCGAACTCGTGACTTAAACTTGCACATATTTAACAAAGACCGGTGCCGATTTCCATTGGCATCTCTAAGTACTCTCTAAGTACTCTATACTCTTCAACCAACCAACCATCAAGTATAAGACGTACATCACCTCTTGAAAATCCACAATTGAATGTGACATTGAGCACTACAACGTAACTCCTCAAAGTGATAGTTATTTTGAGGTGATAAGAGCCCAATTCACCCAAGTGGTAAAAGAAAAGGAAAAAGTCACCCAACAGTAACTAGATTTCCAAGTCTTCATTTTTGGTAATAAGCTCGAACAAGGATCTTGAAGAATCTCATCCAACCATCCCCGATACCTTCAGATACTAAGTACACTCGCCCATTTTATTTCACTTCAACCTCAAATAAATAATAATGAATTAACGCCGTTGTCACATCTTCTGGTTAAAAGCTCAAATCTAGCCTCCTTTGACGTTTTAAGTGAACTATGATAAGGGTTTACATCCAGACCATGGTTAAATGCACATAACCCCGTAAAACCTTGTAATAACCAAACTGCCATGACGAATATCCAAACACACATCCAATTCATGAAGTACACTCTTTTATCCCTTCTTCGAAACAGAAACCGTAGCACCAGCATCAAATAAGATCCCGAAATACACTTTCCTTTCTCCAAGATGGTTCCATCAAAATGGGATTTTAAAATTCTCTGGTTCAAACCGAGAAATAGTTTCTTTCGCGGGATTTTACAAAACCAAGAATAAACCGTGAGATAGATCCAGAATTGTACTTTACAATTACCAGGATGTTTCCATTGTCACGGGATTTTACAAGTCTATGATTTAAACCGAGAAATAGATTCTTTCACGGGATTTTACAAAATCAAGACAAAACCGTAGACAATGTCAGCTTGAATGTGTTATGACCACTTTGGTTTCAGAGAATATCTGTTTTAGGGGAACATGCAGCAGTTCATTATCCAACATTAACAAAATCATCACCCATCCAGTAAGCACTTTGGTAACCACTTCATTCTCAAATTCTGTTGGCAATTGCTGTGACCAAATGGTGAAGTAAACCCGATATACCAAACTTGAACAAGAAGTAAAGTTCCCCAGATTTGTTACTTAAACTTGTACTAATCCTTGTGAAAAAGAAACGGTGTACCCAATGTACAAAACCTCTTGACATTCTCAACTGAGTGAGATACCGAAGTGATAGCTACGTTGTGAGCTAAGCGAGAAAGAATCACAAAAGTAACTAAATAGCCAAGTCTTTATCACACACTATAAATGCCCAAACAAGTCATCTTCGCGGAAGGGTAGAAAGAAAGAAGACGAAATAAGTAAACGCCCCCAGAAAACCTTACTTCAATTCCAAAATAAGAAATACCGTATAAACAACCCCGTAATCAACCCTGTTCAAACATCAATTCAAGCCGTGAAAGAATAATCTTCGTGAAAATGTATAAACCAAGGTATCAATCCGCATGACTCAACAAAATCTCAACATCTAATCTACTAGCTCAACTACTTAGCACCACATATGGTCCAAATTTAAACACAAAATATCCAACAATAATCCTTAGATCACATCACACTATGGCCAGGAGCGTGTACGGTTGTTCCACTCAATATTAACCAATGAATATGCCAGATATAACATAGCGTATAAGGATGCATTGATAATCAACTATTCAGCCAGACTTTAGCAAAATTCGGATCAATATATCCGTGAACCATCACTTTAATACCAACTCACCAATACCGTATAAGACCCTCGATTTCATTATAGAACAAGTGTTGATTCAAATTGTGAATGAATATCCTCCGTTAAACATTTTAGACCAAAGTACCACTTTATTATAGAGAAATGTCAAGTCTTATGTCATCATACTATTTGAGATGTCACATTTTCAGAAAGTGCAAAATTCATGGCCAATCTCTCGACAGAACTCAACATGAGACCCACGACAAGCATTAATATGATTGGCCCATGAAAACTAATGCATACCCGGATAATGGTCACCAATGTGATTCAGCCCATAATCAAAGGACACACTCGGCCCAAACAAAAAGAAACCAACCTGATTCATTTACACCCCACAACCCTAATCATACGGGTATTTAATACCCAATTCTCACATAATACGAACCCTAATACAATAATCATCCGCCTCCCACTCTTCCATTATCTCACAAACCCTAATATTTCTCTCCTCAAAATTCATCCGCCCCCATCAAAAGTTTATCATACAAATCTGCTTCAAAATCATTAATCCGAATCAGTTTTCCTCACAAACAAAAATAATTTCAAGTTTTCAACCACACCAATCGGATACTTAGACCAGGACACCTTCAATCTGATTGCTAATGATAACCTTGTATGAGCCACAGAGATGGCATGAAGTTTTGACCTGATATGACATAGCCACAGAGATGGCATGTAACATTGATTAGGATTCAAGGTAGGTTTTAGTTTTACTATCATCCTTTTAATATTTTTGTTTTTGGTTTTATGTTAACCAAATGAGAGATGGATTGAAAACCAATTGGTTTTTCGTTCTTTCTTAATATTCGAATAGTGAAAGAAGTGAAATCTTCGAAAGAGATCAATGAGGACATAAGTTCAACAAAACAGAATCCTTAAAACATTACATGGTTGAACTTAACTGAGATCTTGTAAATTAATTAATCCTTTCGTTTAGTTAGATTTGTATGAACGATCGAAGAGAAGAAACTAAACTGATTTGTTTATTTCTTTCATTTTATTCGATTTATTCATTAAGTTTTGAGACATGATTAATGATGATGAATTTCGAGGGGTTTTTGGACCTGAGTTGAGATCTTGATCTTAACCAAATCTTGACAAAATCTGAGATTGTGCTTGTATTTAGTTTCAGTCGTGAGTCTTGAATCAGTGATGATGTAGGTTCAATGAAAGACAAATCTTGTCACAATATGACTTGAGCTAGTTCTGAGATTCTTTCACAAATTTCCTCTCGATTCCATGAATAGGTTGAATTAGGTGTCGATGTAGTTGTTGGTATGCACGTACATGGTTGTGTTGTCAAGTCATAAGTAGATATGATTGGTTGTTTTGAGTATTTGATGTTACAGCTTTGAGTCTAGATGGTATTCAGTTTGGTCTTGAGGTTGAGGTCTTGTGGTCATGTCTTCTCATTCTTCATTTCTGTCTCTGTCAACTCGCTACCGTGTTATGGCAAGTCGCTAACATATCCTTTTCAGTCACAAGTCGCTAACTTTTAGAGTCAAGAGCCAAGTCTCTAGCACCAAGTCGCTAGCACCAAGTCGCTAGCACCAAGTCGCTAGCACCAAGTCGCTACGACTTGTAAATACAAGTCGCTAGGCAGTTTAAGTCACACAACTCGCTATTCTCAAAAGCAAGTCGCTAGGTCATTTAAGTCGCTATGCTCAAAAGCAAGTCGCTATGCAACAGATACATTGTACATGGAAACTTTTAGAGACAACTCGCTATGACGAAAAACACAAGTTGCTAGGCATAAATTTGATTTTTCCGATGAGTTTTTCGACTAAGTTCCGAACACCTTCATACAAACCCAGAAACATGCAGAAAAATGTGCATATTTGACCATTTATGACCTCAAGAACTGACCAGAAAATGAAGACCATATTCATTTTACCCCGAAAAATGTGATATTCGAAGACCTTTTGACCCATGTTGACAAAACAGATATGACCAAAGAATAAAAAGCCAATACTTTGTTGAAAACAGTTTTCACCATAGTAATAAAAAATATTATCAGACCATTAAAAAGTACAAAAGCAGTTTTCAGCAACACATATAAATCCGACATAAATCAATAACACATAATAACCATGGACGAAACCACACAAATCAACACAACACAAAAACCTTGGCTCTTGTACCAATTGTAGGATCTTAATATTTATTGTGTTGATGATTTGGGTGGTCTTGGATGATGAAAATACATGTTTGCCATAGTTAGAGAGAAAGAGATGAGAGGGAGTTTCTTGGTAGAGTCTTGCTTCACAAAATGCAAGGTTAGATTAAAGAAAAGCTCCACCCCTTCCAAGGATGGAAGGGGTATTTATAGTTACAAAGACTACGTCCTCCTATCGGACTGTGGATCAGGCATACAGTGGGTAAAGACCCGTCCTTCCTCCACGGTGTTGCACTAATCTAAACTACGCTACTAATTAACTAATTAACTACAAAATAAAGTAACAAACGATATGTCTATGAGCTAACTTATGCTAGATAGTATTTGGGGTGACCGACACTTTACTTATGGAATTTCCAATTCCTAACAATCTGTCCTAATGGTTTTTATGTCTGATTGAAATTGTGTTTTGACAGATGTGTGAAAAACTTGAAAGGTACTGAAAACATGGTGTTTACTTGGTAATGGGTATGTCCATGTAGCTCTTGAGTAATCATCAACAATGGTGAGAAAATAGGTACATTTATTGATTGTAGGATGTCTGTATGGACCCCATACATCAAGGTGAAGCAATTCAAATTTTGACTTAGCATGAGATGAGCTTACAGGAAAAGACAGAACATGGTGTTTAGCTAAAGGACAAATGTTACATTTACATTCTGAATCACAAGAAGAAATTGAAATATTTTGGATTTTCATAATTGTTTGAAGTGGATTGTGTCCCAATCTGTTGTACCAAAGTGTGGAGCTGCTAACACTGGATAAGATGGTTGAGGAAGGTTCCACTATGGGTGTGTTGGAGTTTAGGAGATACAATCCACCATGAAGGGTGCCATGAGTACTAGTTCCATCATGGTCCTGAAAGATAAATCTGTCATGAGTAAATGTGACTGAAAAAAGTGTTTTGTGAAGAAGTTTGCTTATGGAGATGAGGTTATAGGTGACGGTGGGGACATAGAGAACTTCATGGATGGTGAGTGAGGGTGTAAGGTGCACTGATCCAACATAATACACATTTTTTGTGTGTCCATTTGGTAATGAAACTGTGATAGGTGTATGAAGTTTGGTGATGTTATGCATGAGACCAAGTGATATACAAATATGATTTTTGGCTCCACTACTAACAATCCATATGAATGATGTTTTGGTGATGTTTGAAGCAATGAATGAGTGCATCTTAGCAATAGAATTAAAAGACTGAATACCAGTGATTTTTGTAGGAACTGAGATGTGAGGTTCAAATGAAAGTATACCTTCCATGTGTGTGGCCATACGAGATGGATCATTCTGAGCATTTTGCATTAAGAGAAGAACTTGATTCAGCTGATTTTGTAACTGATCCATCCTAGCATTGACTTGGGCTTCTGAGTCACTTATGGAAGTAGAAGGTGAGCATTGATCAAGTGGGCTAAATGGTGGTTCAGTCTCCATTGGTGGTAAGGACTCGTTGGTGACCATGTGAACAGACCTTACATTCCTGTTTGAGGTTGTGGTTCTCTGAGAAGGTGGTTGATATTTATTGTGTAATGGGTGCCCAACTGGATAACCAAGCAGCTTGTAACATTCCTCCTTGGGATGTCCTTCCTTCTTGCAATAGGCACAAAACACACCAGTTCTAAAAACATGCATTCTTTCAGTTGCAAAGTTGTTTGTGTTGGATGGAGCAGAATTGTTTGGTTGACTGGTTCTGTGAGGTGGAGTATAGGTTCTTCTATAAGTGATGAGAGCAATTAGAGTGTTAGAGGGTTGTTTGGGTGATTCCCTTTGCTTCTCCTCCTGCCTTAGCATGCTGTATGTTTTTGCCACAGTAGGTAATGGTTGTAGAAGTAGAATTTGTCCCCTAATGTTGGTCTAACATTCATTCAAACCCATGAGAAACTGAATGAGTGTCTTTCTTTGTTCCCTTTCACCATTCTCTTTGCCATTAACACAGATGCACTTACAAGTGCATGCATAAGGAGCTTCAATTGCATCTAATTTATCCCAAAGACCATTGAGCTTATGATAATACACTTCCATAGTACAATTTGATTGTTTTAATTCAACTATATCATTTGCAATTTGATAAATTCTATGCCTATCCAACTGAGAGTAATGCTCAAACAACTCATTCCATTAAGCAAATGCAGAATTGACATAAGTGAGATGATTACCAATTTGATCAGATACATTGTTCAAGATCCAAGAAATAAGCATGTCATTGGCTCTTTCCCAGTAGTTTCTTAGAGATGATGTCAATGGAGGTTCCTCAAATTCACCATTAATCAGTTTCAACTTGTTCTTGGCACTGAGAGCAATGAGCATTGACCTTTTCCAAGATCCATAATTGTCTGAACTAGTGAGTTTCTTTGAGATTAACAAGAGTCCTGGGTGATCATTGGGATGGAAGTAAAGTGGATGGTGTGGTGAGTTGATATCATCTTCTGGTGTTAGTGATGTGGATGGTGTGGATGGATTGGATTCTGATTGAGTCATGGTGATTCAAGAAAATGAATGTCTGAAGGTTTTTTAAGAGTTGTCAATGGTGGATTAACTGATTTGTAACACATGCAGTTGAGTTGTAATAGAATGTGATTGTTGTGAGTGATGATGATTAGATGGTGTAAGGATGGTGATTGTGATGTCAGAAATGGTGAGTAGTGGTAGATAATGGTGGTTTATGGTGAATTTTGTGTTTGAAAATTTTGGCGGGTAAATCTGTTGCGGTGGTTTGTTGCCGGAAAAAGTAGTTAGAGTTACCAGAGTCAGTTATTCACCATAGTTTGTTGGGAACCTGTCTCTGATACCATATCATGAAAATGAGAGAGAAACATATTTGACATACTGGAAGTGAAAATGCATTATGAAATTGTTAACTACAAATGAGGGTTTTCAAGTGTTTAAATACTACATGTTGGAGGGAAAACTCAACTAACTATTAAAGGCTAACAACAAGCTAATTACGCTTCTAATGTTACTGAATTATATTGAGTTACATATATATAAGCTTCTATCCATAAGTATCTTCATCTTTGGAGGAGTGCCTGAGTAGCTTGCTCTGTTTCTACTAACAGGGTATGTTGTAGATTTGGGCGTGTGTACTGAGTTGATGGAGCAATCTGTGTGTACACCATTAGGTTTGTAGTTTAAGAATACAAGTCGACATGCTATATATCGAAACGAGTTAAAAACAAAACGGTTTACAAAACATGTTTACTAATCCACACAAGTATGTTAAATTGTGGCAGTTTGGATTTTGGTTATATGTTACGAAATCAACAGACAAGGTTTCGAACTTTAATAGATTAGCCTTATAGACTTAATCAACGGGATTTTGATAAGATCTTCTATAATGTTGCTTATTGTGGAGATTTTAAGCTTATTTTTCTTTCTGGTCTATTAGTGGCATAAGCTAATCCAAGCACTCAGCAAAAATATAAGAGATTATTTTTCATAAGCTGCGATTAAAGTTTATGCTTAAGCCCACAAAGTAAGCTTAGGCAAAATGTATGAGATTATTTGGTTTAAGCTTGAGTAACATGATAAAAGCTCGACTTAGTTGTATCAACTAAATTGCTGTTACTTGACAAATGCAGGAATCAAAGTCTCACCCGTTGACATAGATAGTAGATTTTGGTAATGTGTCTTTTTTGATAAATAAAAAATCTACGAATCTTGGTTCCTCACATCCAATAATCGAAGTGTTCCGCGCATTCAGCTATAGAGTTTATTACCCGATGAGTTTGTTAAGCTGCACCACACGGGTCACGGCCTTATGGCCATAATCACTATAATTGGAACATAAGCTGATAAAACTAAACACCAAACAGCATATCATTAGCACATTGATTGTCATTTCAAGTATGCAAAGCCGCTATATGTGTCTGCTTAGAGATCAACAAGATTAAAAATGCTACAATGTAGTTGATTAGATACGAGGATAATAGTTTTGAATCTCATAGATAAGTAGCTTACAGAACTGGTCTTCAGTCATATCATTCAATAACACGCTTCCGTGCTTGGTCAAGACTTGCGCTCATTTATGAGCAATTCTATATTCCTGCTACAAAACGTCTATGCTTGACCAACAAAAATTGTGATTCTCAAAAGTCCAATTACACTGGGTGGCAATACTTTTCTGCTCTACTAGATATATGTGGCGACAATTGTTGTCCCAACTCTAGATCAATGATATATAGATTGCAAAGTAAAGTATATTGAATAAGTAAAATTGTGTTAGGAATTAGAAATTCCAGGTATTAAAGAGTCGGTCACCTCAAGTATATGTAATCGTTAGAAAGCTCGTAGTCGTAGTTCTTTTTAGTTAAGTAGTATTTTGTTAAGTAACACCGTGGAGGACGGACGGGTCTTTACCCACTGTATGCCTGATCCACAGCCCGATGTGTGGCGAGTTATGTAAGACTATAAATACTCTCTACCTTCCAAGGTAGAGAGTTGGAGCTCATAATAATATCTTTCACTTTCACTCACTAAGTTCCCTAAACCTCTAACTTTCTCTCTCTAGAATTCCATCTATACTCCACTTTGTGTTATGGTTTGATGTGTATGTGAAAACTAATATCCAACAATTGGTATCAAGAGCCATGGTTAGATCATATCTTGCACATCTTTGGTTTTTTAGTGGATTTTAGGTGGTTTTTGAGTTTGAAAAAGTTTAGTGGTTTGTGCATCATTTGGTTGATTTCTTGTGTTAAAGCTTGGATTTTGTTAGTACTTTTATGTTTAGAATCATCACAAGTGTTAGGTTTTCATTTGGTAAGCTTGAATCATCTTGGTTGGGTTGTTTTTGGATTAAAAAGTGATGTTTATGTGGTTTTTCTTGCTAGCGACTTGATATACGGATTTCTTTCTTCGTAGCGACTTGCTTCACAATTTTGTAGCGAGTTACAGTTTTGGAGTTAGCGACTTAGACCTAGCGATTAACAGTACAAGTAGTGGACTCTCCACTACGGGTAGCGACTTGGTCTGTAGCGAGTTGCTCTTTAGCGACTTGAATCTTTAGCGACTTGTGTAGCGAATTGCTGCCAAAATTTTGCTAGCGACTTGAGGCTTAGCGAGTTACTACTTAGCGACTTGCATTTGCTTAGCGACTTGGGACTTTAGCGACTTGGTGGTATAGCGAATTAGTTGTTAGCGACTTGGTTCAAGAATTCGTAGCGACTTGGTTGATTTTTCCCGTCAAAACTTCAAACGGCCATAACTTTTGAACCGTAACTCCGTTTTCAGCGTTCTACCCATCATAACGACCGTGAGAACGAGGATAATGGCACGCCGAATGAACTAAATCCGCTCCGAACAGAAGTTATTGAGGTTTTTAAGTTTTTAGACCTAAATTTCTCAGGAAAAACGGGCATAAACCAATCCGAATCACAACCAAACAACATCTCTGCTAATCCTACAAACAATCATATGTCCTAACACACAATTGTCTATCATTGTGTCGATCCATCAGTCGTCTTAACACATTCCATTGGTCATTGCTTAACGGTTTAGTTTTGATTTTAGTAAAATCCCGCGAAAGATTCTATTTCTCGGTTTAAATCATAGACTTGTAAAATCCCGTGCATTCTACCACATCATGTCTTACTCTACTGACCCAGTGATTTCAGAAGTGCTTAAATTGTATGATGTTGTGGATAATAATGATAAAGGATGCTACACTGAACGATTAAAGATGTTTGAATTAAACAACGAGGATGTGAGATCTTCATGTTCTGAGTACAATGAGAATGAATTGCACCTGCTACAGAATGCCATGCAAATGGAATGCAGCATTGAGCCCTATCAACTACTTCATCTGCACCTCATACAGTTGTTATCCATAGCTGGGGATCGAACATGTAGTGCTCTTTTCCGCCAGGACTTACCTACATTGACAAGAAGCTTGCTGTTGAACTTAGAGCATTTAAAGCTGCAACTTACCAATGAAGAAGTTCAAAAGGATGGTTCCAGTGCAGCTCTTCAAGTAATCTACAAACAATTTCAGCCATTCATCAGTGGAGAATATTCAGCAGATTACGATCAACACTTGACTGGAATTTCCTTCAAAAAACATACTGGAATGGAAATTCAGGAATTCATTGAGACATTTATCCAACTCATGGATAATGTGAAAAAGTACATTGAGGAAACTGCACAAAAGGATGAAAAAGTGAATGAGTGTCAGGTGCAGTTGAGAGATTGTTGTGATAAGTTGGGTAATGTATCGGTGGAAGAATCGGGTGTTGCTGAATGCAGAATGTTAGAGAAAACAAATAATGATGAGTCGGACAATGCTAAAATAGAATCTTCATGCTCATGTTCACAAGAGAGAGAGGTGCACCAGTCACAACCCGTGCAAGCTAATGCAAAGGAACGCTCCATGGAAGCTTCGGATGTACCCAAGATAGAGATGCACCGGCCACAACCTGTGCACGTTAATGCAGAGGAAAGTTGCATGAAAGTCTCTGCAGTACCTAGGTATGCATCTTCTTCTCAAAATGATGATTATGAATTGCATGAGTACACTGCATTTGTGCCTGATGATTCCTTGACCACTGAACTCAATACCTATAAGGATCAAGTTGCCATATACGAACAGCGTGCTAAGTTTGAACTTACCACTCGTGAGCAGGAGATGGATATCCAAATGTGTACAATTATTAGAAAAAGTAATTTTAGAGAAGAAGTATTAAAACAAGAGTTAAACTCCTTACAAGAAAAGCTTTCCAAAACTGCTAAGCAAAAACACGAACTTCAAGAAAATGTTAAAATGCTTAAGCAAGAATTCAAGGCTAAGGAATCAAAACTTTTGAATGATTTTTCCAATCTAAAAACTTTGAAAAACAAGCTTGAAAATAAGTTGTACGTACAAGGGAATACCATTCAAACTGCTCACATGATCACTAAGCATCGAGTCTTAAGCGATAAGCATAGCATTCCCCTTGTTGAGGAACCAAATCCAGAGGTAATTAAAAAGGCTAGAAATGCTCATAAGGTGCTTTATGATGGTAATGAAATCCTTAAGCCTAGGCAGAAACCTAGTTGCGTTGAGTGCACTGAGGAAGATAAGAAATCTGATGAAGTCACTAGGGAGAAAATGAATAAGAAGTTAGAAGATCCTGAGTGTAAAAAGAATAACATAACGATCAAACCCCATAATTACACTAAAGAAAATTGGATCTCTTTGAACAAGTTTAAGCCTCAGACTCTATTAACCCCTGAACAAGTGTTCTGGAAAAAGGATTTAGATAAGCAAAAAGCAGAGAATCTTGTTGTAACGAACCCTCCCCTTAGGAAAATGCCTAGAGCAACTGTGTATCCTCTGAATACACCAATGCATCTTGTTCCTAGAACAATTGCCACTAAAAGCAAGACCTTAATTAGTCAATATGTTATCTTTCAACTATTTGTTGATTTTGAGAAAACTTGCAAGAAAATGATCACACCCACTGGTATTACTGAAGGAGAAAGGGGTTTTGAGCAAACTAAAGAATGTTATTTAACTGAAGTCATGCCTTTCTTTAAACAACTAAAAGATCATTTTGAGAGTCTTAAAAAAGGAATGAATTCAGACATTAAAGAAATGGAAAAGGAATTTGATGCAATGATTGTTGAGGTTAGTGATTATGAGAGAGAATTAAAATATAATGAGATTGAGAGGAAGAACTTGCATACACTGAATGAGAATCTGATTTCTGAATGTATTGCTCAAGATGTGTTTTTCACTGCTACAAATTGTTCCATTAATGCTTCTCAATTTCATGAATTATCTGTTGCTCTGAAAGTCTCCCATGATCGTGTCATTGACCTTGAAACAACAAATTCAAAATTGCATGAGAAAATAGAACAGGATGATCATGATAACTTGGTCAAACATTATTCTAAATTAGAAGTTGAGCATCTTGCTTTGCAATTAAAACATCAACATCTCAAAGAAAATGTTAAAACCTCAAATATCAAGACATCCTCTGATGCTCCTGAGTTTGATGCAGTTTTTGAAATTAGCAAACCTGATGAACAAATTCGAGCTCATTATAACACGATCAAAAGATTGAAAGCCCAAATTTCACAACTGAAAGGTGAAAAGAAGGACGTGACTGGTTCCCATATGCCTCCTCCTTTAGATTCTCAGAATTTCCAACTTCAAAACATAATTGATAACTTGCAAAAGGAAAATGATTGTTTTAAAGCTGAAATTTCAAAGGTTAATGATCAAAACAAAGAGTTATGTGATTCATTTAAAGTTAATCACGATAAACAAATTGAAAAGATAACTTCTTTACTTAACGATATTGAGAATCTGAATCGTGAGGTGAAAGGAAAGTTGCCAATCCCAAATTGCAAATACTATGTTCCTAAGGTTTCTGCTTGTGATAAATATGCTATCGATATGTTATATATTCCCCCGCCCATTAGGAATAATGAACTTGCACATAAAGCATATCTCTCATACCTTAAGGAAAGTTTGAAGAGTCTCCGTGAGATTGTTGAAGATGAAAGATTAGAAAAACCCTTTGATAGTACTATAGCCTATGCCTGCATGGATGCCAAACGATCTCAGGAACTCTTAGAGTATGTAATTGTCACAAGTCCGAAATCTAGCAATAGGCGAGATAGAATAGTTGTGCCTTATTCTATGCCTAAAGCCAAGCATGTGACCCTTGATATGTCTTGTTCCATGTCTAAATTCAAGCAAGCAACATGTGATGTGCCTCCTAGAATTTCAGATCCCAGCACTTCTAGACCAGGAATGCAGAAAGTAGTGAAGCCATGTAATGTTCCCATCGTTACTTCTACAAATGTTAAGATTGACACTAAAGTTTGCGGGTCAAAACTTAGAAGCAATGCAAAGAAGGATAGGATTACGCAAACTAAAAGTGATCATGATAAGGAAGTGAAAGAACACTATAGGGACAAGAAGTTTGATTTGAACAAAAAGAATCGTGTTAGTTCTAGTATTAGCTCTAAGCTTACTAAAATTAATTCGAGGCCTTATGCTGTCTGCAAAACATGTAAAAAATGTTTAATTTTTGGTAATCATGATAAATGTGATGTGTTATTTCTGAGGTCTAAGATTCATAACCCAGTTAAGAACGCTTGGAGAGCGAAACAGATTAAGCAATCCTGGAAACCTACAGGGAATGTGTTTACAAATGTAGGATTTCAGTGGAAGCCCACAGGTCGAATATTAACATATGGTAAACCTTACCCCTTAGCTAGATCCACTATGCCTAAAATAGTGCCTGTTAAGGTTTGGAAGCCAACTGGTAGAATAATCCCATTAAGCACAAAATGTCATTTGACTAAGTCTGATGCTTCTACTAGTTCAGCTCCTAGGGATAATGCCATTGCATCTAGGGTTTCTGCTGATTCAAATATTGCTTGTGCTAACCAAAAGGAACCCATCAGCGCGTGGGGATCCAATGTTTCCAATTCTCTATCTTCGTCTGTTGTCCAAAGCAGGTCGTACAAATCGTCCCTTGGTATTTGGATTCGGGCGGCTCTAAACATATGACTGGGCTCTTAACAATGACGTTTGTTCACATCAGTTCAGGCCTCGTACTTCATCATTATGGCATCTGCATATAACACTTCAGGTCCCGTTCCTCATAGAAAAAAAAAGTGTACGCTCTTCTGTGCGCTTTATCTTCAGCTACAGAGAAATTCTCTCATGAATGGCCATACTCATCTACATTCTTCATCAACAAGCTTCATGTTTTTCCACGCTCATTCAGTCATCAAGTGGATCTACGTTCACTGGTGTATACTCTTATTCACTTGTTAAATCAAAAATGGCAACTTTGGATGCAATTTTTGAGGGGGAGAAGAGTGAATATACTACATGATGTTGGATGCGTGAATAATGCATACGACTTAATTTTTGATGATGATGAGTGTATATTCTTTTTGATGAAGAGTGAATATACTAAGGATAACTGGGATTCATTGTTTTGATTTTTGATCTGCTCCAACGCCTAATGCTTCACTCACTAAGGATAATTGGGAATCAATGTTTGGGATTCATTGTTTCAAGATATGCTTGATGAGTACTTCTCAGAATTCTCAAGAAACCTTATCTCCAGTTACTTCACAAGGCGTTCTTAATGACTATCATTGCAGTTGCACTCATGAATAGTGATCCGCTCTTTGGTATTCCTTTGCCAAATCTTCACGGATCATTGTTTCATTGTTCTTTCCTAAATGTGCACTCTGTAAATCAACCACATGAACATTAAGGAAAATGACTTCCTCATATGCTTAAAAACATTATTGGTGAATCTTCCAGATCAGTTTCTACATGTATACCTTAAGGAAGAATGCATTAATGTCGTGAAATCATTTGTTCCGGTTCATTCAGTGGATCGACGTACATCCGGTTGTACGTTTATTCACGTGTTGGGCATTTGACACAAGCTGATTACTTCGGAGTTAATCAATTATCACTTATTTGAGATTGAAGTTAAATTTTAAAGGCGTGTTCTTATTTGATAACTTGCTCGGGTCTAAGAATTTTAAGTTGAAGACTTGGTTTATCTAGTTACCAGCTGTCGGGATGGATGGTTGAAGATCTGGTTAACTATCACTTTAAGGAGTTACGTAGTTTTACTCAGTGACACACGTAAATGACGTTGTGGATAATCGCAAGAGGTGTTAAAGTCTCATACTTTGGTTAAGTATTGAGTACTTAGAGATTTGCTTGAAGCATAAATTCTCGACACTGTTCTTCCAACATTAGTGCAAGCTTAAGATGCAAATGCAGGGAATTCTTCTTCAGTTTCAAGTTTGGTATATCAGGTTTTCTTCATCAGTGGTCACTTCAAATTGTCTACATATGGGTTGATAAAGATAGTCAGAGAGAGTTTCTATCGCAGTGGTCCTATGGCTCCTGGACAATCCAGTTCTGGATCCTCACTTCAAAACAGTCCCATTGGTTCATCCCTTGTACCAAATCCCTCTCCAACAGCTCCATATGTACCTCCATCAGAAGATGATTTAAGGAAATTGTTCGATCTAATGTTTGATGAACACTATGAAACAAATGCTGATGAAATGTAAATAGAGGCTGCTCCTATCCCTGTGAATGAAGTCAACCCTTCAGTCTCAATCTCATTAAGTCAAGAAGCGCCTGCTGCTGATCACTCTGTCTCATCAACAAATCATCAATCTTCGAATGTACATCATGGAACTGTTTCTAGCATCAATGATGAAGTTAATCCCTTTGCTACTCCTAAAGATGCTCCATTTGAAAACATATTTGCTCCTGAATCTTCATCAGAACCATCTTCTTCAGGAGACATCGACTCTCCTACTTCAGTCCCTCAACAACTACCACATGAACACCTCAGAAAATGGACTCACGATCATCCATTAGACAACATCATTGGAAATCCCTCTCATCCAGTATCCACACGGAAACAACTTGCAACCGATGCCTTATGGTGCTTCTTCAACTCCGTACTCTCTAAGATCGAACCAAAAGATGTTAAAATGGCCATGAATGAAGATAGCTGGTTCAATGCCATGCAAAAAGAAATTCATGAGTTTGATCGACTTGATGTATGGGAATTAGTACCTGCTCCAGATTGTGCTATGATCATTGCTCTAAAATGGATCTTCAAAGTGAAACTTGATAAGCATGGTGATGTCCTAAAGAACAAGGC
Source organism: Chrysanthemum seticuspe (assembly GCA_019973895.1). Classification (NCBI taxonomy): domain Eukaryota; kingdom Viridiplantae; phylum Streptophyta; class Magnoliopsida; order Asterales; family Asteraceae; genus Chrysanthemum; species Chrysanthemum seticuspe. The sequence continues at coordinate 46,299,670 of BPTQ01000001.1, forward strand.
TCGATTGGTTGCTAAAGGATACCATCAAGAGGAGGGTATTGACTTTGAAGAATCATTTTCTCCTGTTGCTCGTATCGAGGCAATCAGAATCTTTTTGGCTAATGCTGCCAGTAAGAACATGGTAGTCTATCAGATGGATGTAAAGACAGCATTTCTGAATGGAGGATCTTAAAGAAGTCGTCTACGTCAGCCAACCCGAAGGCTTTGTGAATCCAGAGCATCCTACTCACGTTTATCGTTTGAAGAAGGCTCTTTACGGTTTAAAGCAAGCTCCAAGGGCATGGTATGATACACTGTCAAAGTTTCTTCTATCAACCGGATTCATCAAAGGAGCAGTTGATCCTACATTGTTCACCAGGAAGTCAGGCAAACATTTAATTCATGTTCAAATTTATGTTGATGATATTATTTTTGCCTCGACAGACCCAATGGAATGTGATCGTTTTTCAAATGAAATGAGTTCAAAGTTTCAAATGTCAATGATGGGACAAATGTCATTTTTCTTGGGATTACAAATTTCACAAAGTCCCGGAGGCATTTTCATAAATCAATCTAAATATGCAACAGAGATTTTAAAGAAATTTGGATTTGATTCAAGTGACCCTGTTGACACCCCCATGATTGACCGAACCAAACTAGATGAGGACCTCTCAGGGATCATGATTGACCAAACGAAATATCGTAGTATGATTGGATCCCTGATGTATCTCACTGCTAGTAGACCAGACATCTTGTTCGCTGTTTGCATGTGTGCTAGATACCAGGCTAAGCCTACTAAAAAGCACCTTGAAGCAGTTAAACGGGTCTTTCGGTATCTCCAAGGAACCATCAATATGGGTCTTTGGTACCCGAAGGACACCGGTATGTCACTAACTGCCTATGCAGATGCTGATCATGCAGGTTGTCAAGATACACGTCGAAGTACGTCTGGAGGTGCTCAGTTTTTGGGTGATAAGCTTGTGAGCTGGTCTTCAAAGAAGCAAATGAGTACTTCTATTTCCTCTACAGAGGCTGAATACATAGCCATGTCATCTTGGTGTGCTCAAATCTTATGGATGAGATCTCAATTATCTGACTATGGCTTTGTATTCAACAAAATCCCTCTGTACTGTGATAATAAAAGTGCTATTGCTCTCTCATGCAACAACGTTCAACACTCAAGAGCAAAGCATATCGACATTCGACATCATTTCATCAGGGAACAAGTGGAAAAAGGTGTGGTGGAACTATATTTTGTGAGGTCTGAATACCAGTTAGCAGACATCTTCACAAAAGCTCTTCCAAGAGAACGTTTTGAGTTTATTCTTCCACGACTTGGTTTGAAAAGCCTTCAACCAGAAACTCTCAAACGTCTTCAGGAGGAAGACGAGGAGTAAAGGTCTATCTTCATCTATCTCTTGTAATTATTTATTTCAAAAATCAAATAGAAAAATATAAAACCTTCAAAATCCATAAAAATTTGAAAAATTCGAAAAATCTTCAAAAAATATTGTCATTTTGTCATGTTTCTTTCCGGTTCGATAGTATCTACGGTCTTTGTGCTGTCATTCAAAGAATGACACGGGACTTTAGATGTTGTTCGAATTCTTAACAAAAAAAAAAAAAAAAAAAAAAAAAAAAAAAAAAAAAAAAAAAATTTGGGAGAAAGAGAAACAAATGGTTTATTGTCATTTTTCAGGCAATAACCCGGTTTTAAAAGAAAGAACAGAGCCATGTTTTACCATGTTTTCAAATTCCATGCTCTGATTCTATAAACATTTATCTGCTGAAAACCAAATGCTTTGAAAAATAACTCGGTCTCTATTTTTGATAATCATCAGGACTTATATGTCAAAATCTCTATCTCTCAATCAACAACCTATGTCATTGATTGAGGGGGAGAATGATTTCAATTAAAAAGTTATTTGGCATTAAATTGTTTTCAAAAGATATACATGCATGTTTTATCAATGGAGTTTAAAGTCTTAAAATCCGATTCTTATCAGTTCAAACGCTTTCATAATCAAGTCACAATTCTCCTTAAAAGCTTTCAAAATCAATTTAAATCTATAAGAGATCACAAATCTCAAATGATTTGATAATTGTGATCGGGGGAGAATGTGTGATTTAAATTGGATTTAAACTGATAATTAGGTAAATGGTTTTATAAAGATGTACATGCTATCCTGCCCACATGTGACAAACGATTTCAATTTTTCAATGCACATGTTGAGGGGGAGCATCTATCTTAAACCTATGATTTGAAACGTGATCATTAATCTCAATGTGCAAGTTCCCTCTAGTATGTGCAAAACTCTTTTCTAACCTCGAGGCACATATTGAGGGGGAGCAAATTTATGGAAACCTCATCCTTCCCGGAAATGGTATATCTACTTGATTTAATGTGGGAAGTGATGTTGATATCTTTTAGAAAATGGTAATCAAAGAAGTTAATTCTTTCTCTTGCCTCCGTGTGCAAAACATTTTCAAATACTTGATGCACATGTTGAGGGGGAGTTCTTGTTCTAAAAATATCAAAAACAATTCAGGTACAAAATGCTTTGATAATATATCACAAGTATCTGAATTGATTTTCAAATGGTTTTTCAATTGGATCCAATGGCAGATGAACAATACCAAATTGACCGACCAACTTTACTTTATGTACGGTGATATAAGGATGATAAGGTTAGGTATGTGTTCCCATGATCCGCCAGAACCGGAGGGATCTACCCAGGGACAATCCACTAGTTAGTGTAGAAGTCCTTAGGTATGATGATAAAAGGAGAAAAAATGAGATATGGGAAGAGTGCGGACTAAGACTGAGCTAGTACTGGAATAAACCCAACAAGGCTCTAGCTATGAAGTCTCGGTAAGCACTGAAGGGGTTGAAGAATTAAAAGGAATTGAATGAGAAAAGGGTGAAAACAAATAGCCCTCCATTTATTCAACCTTAGGGCAGAAACCGGGTGCAATTCATATACTACTGATGGTAACATCGGTATTGAAGACAAGACGTCATGGACCCAGTGATGCACTGCACTTCAACTTTCCAAACCACTCAAGTTCCTCTTAAAAGGACTTGTTTCATTCTCACGGGGAACCGACATTATCTATTGACTTTCTCTTAGAGATTGTTGATATTGAAGAAGGAGACCCTCTCCCTAGTCTCCGACACAGGATCCAAATATGCACAAATTGAGTCTAGAGCCACGAGATCATCAATAAATCTCATTAGGACACTTTCAATGAAGACTCTCTGTTTCACACAATGTGGAAAGAGAGATTATATCTTGAGTCCTACGCATTATCCTTGTGGTATTGCCAGAACATCTGAGTGATGTGTATACATATTCACAATGAAGATGGAAAGCCTTCTGGAGCCAACATCAAACAAGCTCCTGGTAGGTGGCATGTGAGATCTATTATATATATCAACCATGTGACAACTGAACAGAAACAGTGGGGCGATTCAATCTCTTGAATCAATCCTGGTTCAGGTTATGGATTGACGGATACCTTTGAAAAACCGGTCTTTGTGCTTAACAACTCTTTTATTCAGTACATCGACCGTGTACTCATTTTTCAAACCAAAAGGTGTTTTTATGATTGATAATTGATTTTCAATAAAACCTTCGTTGTATTGCAAAAAACAATTTCTATAGAGCAATACACGATTGTTTTTCAAATCTTTTTTCATCAATCAGTGGACTTAAATTCGCTGGTTCACTCACTCCGTGTTGTCTTCTTTGAGATGTTCCGGTTTGAGAACAGCTAGAGCAGCTGCGAAACCCTGTCAAGGAAATTCTTCGGAATTATACCTGATCACAGGCAGTACATGTACTGATCAACGGGGAACCGTGGGCCGTGTACCTCAATTCAACGAAAGTGATCAAAGACACTTTCGTGCGATTTATTGCTAACTGTTGTATGCAGGTACACCCGACGTTTGCAGCTGATCAGAATAAAGTGGTCAATCCATAGCCGCATGCTCACTTAACACATTCAACTCAAAGAAATCATGATTAGTGCATCAATGACTCTGATATTTTCACTCCAAGCTTCTGCTACGCTGCTGCCAATATCATGATTCAACAAATGCTTCCGCTACTCTGATGAGAAGATATCATGATCCATAATGTGAGCATGTCGGTCCTAAAGTCACAACATCACATAATACCAACACCACAAAGGATGTCTCAGAGATTTTTGATGCTGATGATCTCAAAAGATGGCTCAAATTTATTATCACGTGGATCAGTAAAAGACCTCCACTTGGAGTAACCAAACATGCAATGTAAAGAATCAATGACTACGAGCTTAGGAGCAAAGGACTACATCAAGAATGCAAGATCAATTGTTAATGTATTATCTAATTGTATTCAATGTAATTTTGGTACATGATTGAGGTGACCTCCCTTAGGGGGAGATTGTTAGGAATTAGAAATTTCAGGTATTAAAGAGTCGGTCACCTCAAGTATATGTAATCGTTAGAAAGCTCGTAGTCGTAGTTCTTTTTAGTTAAGTAGTATTTTTTTAAGTAACACCGTGGAGGACGGACGGGTCTTTACCCACTGTATGCCTGATCCACAGCCCGATGTGTGGCGAGTTATGTAAGACTATAAATACTCTCTACCTTCCAAGGTAGAGAGTTGGAGCTCATAATAATATCTTTCACTTTCACTCACTAAGTTCCCTAAACCTCTAACTTTCTCTCTCTAGAATTCCATCTATACGCCACTTTGTGTTATGGTTTGATGTGTATGTGAAAACTAATATCCAACAAATTGTCTATTAATCTTGTAAATGATTCGGTACATAATACATATATATGTTTCCAACCGGTTTTTCCAACCGTTGTGACGGTTATTGTTTTGTAACCGTTTCTTAACCGCCAATGATAACTACTTTACGATTATTAAGTTTCTACTTGACATGTTTGGTCCTTCGTCTAATAATAAATACATAAGAAGCATAAAGATAAAGATTATTGGTTCACATTCTCCTCCTTAATCTTGATCGTTGCTTCGTCCTAAGTCTTGAACTCCGAGCATTTATCGCATAGTCACGAACTTCAATCTTGGTAGAGCCTTTGTTAGAATATCTGCTCTTTGTAGTTCTCCGCTGACATGTTCCACATTGATGTGCCCATTCTCTACGCATTCTCGAATGAAATGGTAGCGAATATCGATGTGCTTGCTTCTTCCATGAAAAACTGGGTTCTTCACAAGTGCTATTGCTGAAATGTTATCGACCTTCAGCGTTATCCTTTTTTCTTCCCATCCAGTTAGTTCACTAAGCAATCGCTTTAGCCATAAGGCTTGACATGCTGCTGCAGTAGCCGCCATGAATTCTGATTCACATGATGACAGCGCCACTGTTGGTTGCTTCTGAGTACACTAGGTAATCGGTGACTCTCCGAAATAAAATACGATCCCAGTAGTTCCTTTTCCTTGATCAGTGTTGACTCCATAACTACTGTCGCTGTAACCTGTAATCTTGCAGCCGCTTTCTTGCTTGTATATAATGCCATGCTCCTTTGTTCCTTTGATATATCGGATTACTTGTTTTACCGCCTTCAGGTGATGATCCTTCGGGTCTTGCATGAATCTACTGAGTAGTCCGACTGTGTAACTAAGATCTGGTCTTGTATGCAGTAAGTACCTGAGACTTCCTATTAAGCTTCTGTAGTAAGTTGCGTCAACTGAGTTTCCTTCTTCCGCCTTGACCAACTTAGTACCAGTATCCATAGGTATTTTCGTGTCATTGCTGTCTGCCATACTTGTTTCCTTCAAGATCTTGTTAATATAACCTGTTTGCTTGATTGTAATCTCTCCTCCTGTCTGTGTGACTTCTATCCCAAGATAATAAGCTAACAATCCTAAGTCGCTCATTTCAAATATTTCCTTCATCTGGGATTTGAATTCTTCGATTTCTTTCTTTGGAGTGCCTGTGATTATCAGATCATCCACGTAGACTCCAACTATAAGTGTAGAATTCTTGTTCCGCTTCGTATAAACTGCTTGTTCGAGATTACATTTCTTAAAGTCTAAGGACTTTAACGTTTGATCAAGCTTCACATTCCAAGCTCTCGGTGCTTGCCGTAAGCCATATAAAGCTTTAGTAAGCTTATATACTTTTCCTGTATTTCCTTGTTGTATAAATCCTTCAGGTTGTGTAACGTAGACTTCTTCCTTTAAATCTCCATGTAAAAATGCTGATTTTACATCTAAGTGATGTACTTGCCATCCATGATATGCCGCTAATGCTAATATCAACCGAACTGTCTCTATCCGAGCAACCGGTGCAAATACTTCATCGAAGTCTATCCCTTGTTCTTGCACATAACCTTTTGCCACTAACCGTGCTTTATGTTTGATGATGTTTCCTTTTGCATCCCTCTTGGTCTTGTAAACCCATTTGAGTCCTATTGCCTTCTGATTTTCTGGCAATGTAGTAAGAGTCCATGTATTATTCTTGTTGATTGAATCTAATTCACTCTTCATGGCCTCAATCCATTTCTCATCTGTTGATGCTTCCTTGTAATTACGGGGTTCTTCTTCCGTAAATAACAAGCTTTGTCGTTCGACTCGTCGTGCATGCTTGTATATATCTGACATGTTTCTGTATTCACGTACGGGTGTATCATCAAATTTATCTCTCGAGTTCTCTACAGAACTAGTAGTAGCTACTTCTTCCTCTTCTGAGTGTGGGTCGTAATGATATGCCGGTGGTGTGTTTGGTGAAACTGGATCAGGAATCTGATCTTGTTAATGATACGTGTTGTCATTGTTTTCTGTGTTGACTGGTGTAAGGTTTTCATTGTCAACTCCGTCTACCACAAAACTAGCCCAAAATGTGTCTTGTGTGTTCGTATCTTCTTCATCTTTGTTCCAAACTCACGGCTTTGTTTCCATAAATTTTACGTCCCTACTAACATGTTTCTTCCTGGTTATAGGGTCATATAACCTACATGCTTTTGATCCTTCCTCTACTCCTAAGTAAACCAATGGTATGCTTCTGTCGTCCAGCTTCTTTAAGTGAGGTATCGTTATCTTTGCATAAGTTGTGCATCCAAATATTCTTAGGTTTTTGATTCGTTGTGAAGTGAGTGGTGAAAAACAAACACAATATCAATATATCAAATTAACCGTAAAATTCGACAAATTAACCCTTTAGGAAAAAGGTCAACGTGCCAAACCTCACGGGTGTGATAAAAGTGATACCGGGAAAGTGATTTCCCCGGGTCGTGTCCCAACGAGGTGTGAATGGAAGGATTCGTTGAGTTTCGTGATTTGAACTTGAATTGGTTTTTAATGATTTTGGATTTGATTACGAATTCTACAAATTAATTAACGCGAAGGTAATTAAGGAAAGGTAACCCTAATAAACTAAAAATAAACTATCACTAAGCCTAAGGAATGATAAAACGAAGCTACACTAAGTCCTAGGGTGCAAAAACGTAAAAACGTAAAAACCGAGAAACAACCCGAGCCATAAACGTAAAAGTTTTGAAAATTAAGGGCTACGGGTGCGAAATCAATTTTCCTACGTCCTAATTGACTAAAAATAATTTTAGAAAAAGACCGGGTATTTTTTCGACTTTTAAATTAATTATTACGAATTAAAAACCATTAAACACTAATTAAATTATTAAAAATACTAAACTAATTAAGAAAAATCTGAAAATTTCACTAAAAGTACTTTGAGTAATACTGGTCCTAAGAAAAATACAACTCAGTTAGGTTGTTTGGGAGAATAAGCAGTGAATAAGCTCAAAAGAGCTTATTGGCAAAACTGAGTACAAGCTTTAAAGGAATTGTTTGTGAAAAACTTGTGAGACAAGTCCCAAGGGCGCAGATGGTTGAGGATGGGGTGTTTGTGTGTTGAGCTTAGGGACCAGGGTTCGAATCCCCTTGGTACCCTTTTTTTTTAAACATTTTTTTTTTTGAAATCTGCTTTTGGAAAATCAAGTGTGCAATCAAAATATAAAAGTTTTGTGAAAACTTTTTGTAAAATAGCTTCATAATAAGCAGTTGGAACTGCTTATTTCCAACAGTCCACACAAGAACAAACCAAACACCCCTTTTTGCAAGTCTTGAGCATAAATAAGCATTCAGAACATTGAATAAGCAACCAAATAAGCAAGCATAAAAAGAATTAGCTAAAACCTGACTGAGATAAACTAAAAGATAATGGGGATAAGCAGTTGGAATAAGAGCTACACTAAGGGGAATCCTAAAAAGCTACTTGATAAAGTAAGCAAAGCAAAAACTTAAATAAGCTCCTAATAAGCAAAAGGGCACTAATCCTAGACTAACTGAACTAATTAAGTCCTAAAAGATCTAAATAAGCAGATCACAAATACTGATAAGCAAAAAAAATAAGACCGAAGTGACCTGTGAACTGGTGACTGCAAGCTGTGAGACAGCCTAAGGGCTACTGTTTGAGCTTATTTATAAGCTGAAACATGGACCTTCCAAACCACGGACAAGCTGCAAAAGTGGAGTTAGCACAGGTAGCTTTACATAAAAGCTGATTTGTGGCCAAGAGTAAGCTGTTAACAGCTTAAAAATAAGCTGAGAACAGTAGTGATGTAAGCTGTTTTGTGCTACTGGTGCAGAACATCAGTCTTGGTGACTGACCCAATTTGACCCAATGGCAGACCCTTCAAAAGATTTTTTTGAATTTTTCCCTTTTGACCAAAGTTAGATAACCTGCTGAACTAATGATTTTTATTTTTTATAAATTTTTAACTTGACCAAAATTTGCTTAAACGACTATGCAAAAACTGAGGAAACTCAACTTTTTTCTTTTTCTTTGAAACAGAACTGAAGGCAGTAAACAAATGGATTTTTGAAACTAATTTACACTAAGCTAGAGGTGACTAAGATGCAACTAAAGTGGGTATGTGCTGAGTTGGTTATGCCAACTTCATAAAAACCAATTTTTTTTGCAGTTTAAAACTTCGAATAAGCTGTACATTCAGCCATTGAACAGCAGCTTATGGCCTGCATGTTCTGCTCAGTTTCAGGAAACAAGCAAAAACAACTTTTTGTTACAACCAACTTATACTAAACTCATCCAAACATTTTCAAAACCATATACTAATTTAAGACTGGTGGAAGTGAGTTTGACTATCAAAGTCAAAACGGGTAGAAATAAATTTTTGACCAACTTAAAGCATAAACCAAACACACTTTTACAAAGGATTTGACCCCATTTCTTTCTTTTTTCCTTTTCTGACAGTGAGAAACAATCACAAATAACTTAAGTAAGACAAACAATAACTAGAATTTGCAAGAGATTAGATTCAAGGTACTTTTCATTAACTAAAAAAAATACATTACAAAACATAAGTTAAACTAATATATATTTTTTTTTTTTTGAAACTGAAAAACTAGGGGTGCCTCATATCATGGCTACAACATCTCTATTTATACTAAACTACTGGTCTTGATTCCTTCTCTTCTTGTGCTTCTTGTGTGTGAGGAAAAACAGCTAAGACTCACTCTTGTGCTTTCTTGAATTGATCCCAGCCATTCAATAAGTAGGTACCAATATTGGTAAATCCAAGCCATTGATTGGTTTCTTGAAGCTGGGATTGGTGAGGTGGCAGTGGGAAAAAAGGGATAGTAGGTTTGGGATTTGGGTAAACCTGGGTAAAGAGATGAAGGTGGGTTTTGGGGTATGGTGAAGTTGGGTAAAAGAGGAGGTTGGAGGTGGAGTGTTTGGGAAGCAGAGAAAAGGGGATTAGGGTATTTAGGGTTTTGGTTTGGGCGGGAAGTGGAGAAGACAGGGAGATGGGTTGTTTATACGTTGACTGGGTTAAAGGGTTGGGTTGACCGGGTATATGGGGATTGGGTTGGACCTGGTTTAGAATTGGGTTGGGCCTAGGGTAATACTTTAGACTTAGGATTAGTTTTGAACCCATTTAGTATTTAGGGACTAAACATGCCAAAACTGAATTTCCAGGGGCCATTCATGTAATTCTGAAAATGTAATCCAAGGTCCATTATTGACAATCTCTGATAGTGTAAGGACTGAATCTGCCAAATTGTGAAACCTGAGGACTAAACTTGACAATTTTAAAAATCCAGGGATCAAAACTGTAATTTCTCAAACTTTTGAAATTTTTCACCAAAGGACTAATTATGACAACTTATGATTTCAAAAGGACCTTTGGTGACTTTTCTTTTTAAATTACGTGCTCAGGGACTATTTCTGTCAATTTTTGAAAATCGGAGGACTGAAACTGCCAATTATGCAAACTTTGTTCGTTTTTCATTTGTTTTTGATAATTTTGCATCTGAAACATATAAAACACAATTTTGAGATATTTTCAGTGTTTTGATGCATTTCGGAGTGTTTTTAGATGTTTTGCAGTTCAGATTTGACCTAAAATGATGAGTGAATAAGCACTCATCAGTTTTCCAAGTTTGGTTTTCTGTTGTAGAGTGCCTCATATGGAGTTTTATCTATCAGGGCCCTCGTAGGTACCCTATTGAGTATGTATATAGCATGTTTAACTGCTTCCGCCCAAAAAGTTAAAGGTAACTTCATCGCTTTCATCATACTCCTAGTGGTTGATAACACTGTCCTATTCCTTCTCTCCACTACTCCATTCTGATGTGGGGAGTATGGTGCCGTCAACTGTCGTGCTATTCCATTTTCCTTACAGTACCTTGTGAAATCATTTGATGTGAATTCACCACCTCTATCCGTTCTTAGCATCCTTATTTTCAACTTCATTTCCATTTCTATCTTCTGTCTAAATTCCTTGAATGTACTAAACGCCTCATCTTTCGATGTCAGAAAGTAGGCCCACATAAAACGTGTACAATCGTCCACTAACAAGAAAATGAGTTTCTTGCCTGAGTGCGTTGCTGGACTTATAGGACCGCAAAGGTCTCCGTATACTAAGTCCAACGGGTTCTATGATCTGAATTTAGCTTGGTTTGGAAATGGTGTTCTACTGTGTTTTCCTAACAAACATGCGTCATAAATCTGCCCTGCATGATTTATCCTAGGAATTCCTTCTACTAGACCTTTCCTAGTCATCTTGTTTATATCGTCAAAGTTCAGATGACCTAATCTAGCATGCCATAACCATGCTTGGTTATCTATATTTGCTAAGAGACATATAGGTGCTTCTATCTGTAATTGTATCTTGTAGAGTCGATTCTTAGATCTTTCTACTTTCATCAACAACTTCTTATTCTTATCATACAAAGTCAACTTGTTTCCGTCCATAATGACTTTACAACCTATTTTCGTGAGTTGTCCTAGACTAAGTATGTTGCTCTTGAGGTTTGGTATGTAGTATACTTCCGATACTACCTTCTGTTCCTGGTTCTTACAACCTAACAGTATAGACCCTCTACCCATTATCTGTACATACGATCCATCTCCAAAACGTACTCGTCCTGTTACGCTTTCATCAATATCCCTAAAATGACTCTTTATCCCAGTCATATGGTTACTTGCACCATTATCTAAATACCATATGCTTGTATCCGCTGTAGCATATTTCTTTGGTTGAATTTGTTCTTCATTCAACAACACTTCCTTGTGTTCAGTTTCGTGCGTAGTCATTAACAGTGATGGTTCATCGTCTTCTAAGATAAGGTTTGATTGTTCCTGAGTTGCTGGTTTTCCTCTACAATTCCTTTTAAAGTGTCCCATTTTATGACACCTATAGCATTTTATCTTGCTCACATCCCACTCTCCTTTATTCTTATCCGAACTCTCCTTATAACTAGAGTTCCCTTCCTGTGGGCTGTTTCTATTCTTGTTCTGCCAGTTCCCTCGTGAGAAATTTGATTTTCCTCCCCGTTTGTAAAAACGTTTCCTATTTCCTGAGTGTTCGCCATGTGCGAATAATAGGTTTTCTTGGCTTTCTACTTGTCCTCCCTTCCGGAGTTTTATCCTTTCCTCAAATGCCTTGAGTCTTCCAATGATCTCATCTAAAGTGATTTCGTCGAGATCAGTTGTTTGTTCTATGGATGCTACTATCTGAATGAACCTATCTGGTGTGGAGTCTAATAGTTTTTGAACTAAAAGTGATTCATCCAAAGTTTTCCCTAATTCTTTTGCCTTCGTGGCATAGCTATTTAATTTAGCCGCAAATGCATCCACCGTCTCATCTTCTTTCATTTGAAGTGAGTTAAATCCAATCATCAATGATTGTAATCGTGCTTTCTGCACTCTATCTTCTCCAACGTGTCTTTTCTTCAGCGAATCCCATAAATCCTTTGCCGTCTTACAACCCGCTACTTGTAAGATCACATCTTCCGTCAATGCTTGATATAGGAAGGCAGTCGTTGCCTTTTCTTTCTTATCATCAACTGGTGTATCTAACTTTGGTTCTATTGCTTCCCATAAGCCATGTGCCTCTAATATAACCTTAATTTGTATAGCACAAACTGTGTAGTTTGTGGTTTTCAACTTAGGGCATTGATATTGTGCAATAGGTGTTACGGGTTTTGTTACAGTTACAGTTGATGTGGTTGCTATATCGTCAGTTGTCATTTTGAAAGTGTTTAGAATCTTCACTTTCTAATTCAATGGGATATATTCTTCCTAGTGTGGTTTTTCTATAAAGTATGGAAATTTCTAATCTTCCGGGAATCCTAGTAGTACGGGATCAATAAATAGTTTTCGGGATTTCCTAATAGTATGAAATAAGATATTCTATACTATTCTATACTATGTAAAAGTAATGAAATCCAGAAAGAGTTTAACTTGTGACCTCGTATATCCGATGAATACTAGTGTATTCTCCTTTTGTTTTCGTTGGTAGTAATCGTTTACCAACGTTGCTTTGGTTCCCCTTTCTTTGCCTCGTACTCCTGATGTTCTTTGCCTCGATATGTTTTGTTTCCCACCGAATACAAACACCAAAAACTTGTCGAATTCCTTTTGTTGTCCGACTAGTACAAGAACAAATCTTCACGTAATTTTTGAATTTCTGTTTTCCCTCCAAAAGAAGTCTCGGACTTCTCTCTTTGAAAACCTTTCGAATTTCCAAGTTTCGAATGAAACTTATGTCGAGATATGTCTTCTCCAACAAGTCCGAAAACCAAGTTGTTTTCTTTTCTTGTTCCTCCACACTACACACGTCTTTTCCCTTATGTACGTTATTTGATATCTATACTCCGATATCAAACTTCCCACGCACAATCCTTTGGTACCGAGATGGTATCAAATAATAAACTCCGAAGCAAAGTTTTTTTGCTTCTGATCTTCACTTTTCGTTGTTGTTCTCCTTGTGTCATTTGACACTTCTCCACACAGTTCCTTGAGCGCTCCCTTTTTCTTATCACGTACGTATCCTTTTTCCACAACAACGTTTCCCGCGTCTTTCCCGCGTCTTTCTCCCTTTGTGTCTTGTTTAACCCGGTTTCACAAAGTTTTAACCCACTCGTTCCTATTACCAAAACGTAGTGTTCGAATTCTTCCTTCCCTATGTTGTTGCCAACACAGTTTTTCCCCACCAATCCGTTTGGTGTAACACGTTTGCAATCCCCTACGTAAATGATCGTGCACTATCTTCTACGTATCCTTATTCACTTTTGTTTCTCTTGGAAGTAAAGAGTAAACAAAACTTGTCACCAAAACAGAAAATTTTCGAACTGAAAAGATCAGTTTTCAAACCGTATGAAAAACAATTTTGTTTTTCTGCGCGTGTTCCTTGGGTCTTCTTCTTCTTGCGTATGATTGTTTGTAATCAAAAACGAAGGTGTAATCCTATGCTCTTGATGCCAATTGTTGTCCCAATCTATATATCATTGATCTAGAGTTGGGACAACTACGTACAAAGAAGTCGATTTAGATTCTTATACATCTAAAACAGGTCAAATTAAGTAAAACTCAATAAAAGTGGACGGGTCAAAAGAAAAACAGAAAATGTGAGTACAAGTAGAAGTGGTACTGATACTACAAAGAGTTCTGCGATGGACGTTGATGTCGAAGATGAAGATGAAAATGATGAAACGTTGGGTGGTTTCATAGTTGATGACGAGGACGTGGGTGAAGGAACCGACGAGGGTGTGGGTGAAGAAAACGACGGGGATGATGAAGAGGAAGAATTCGAAGAAGATGAAAGTTGTTAGTTTTAAATTCACTTTAGATATTTAGTGTTTCTACTTTGTTTTATGGTTGTATGTTACTATTAACATGTACACTTACACAAGACTCCACGAGGCTCGTGATCTTTGTTAATATCCTATATGAAATCGTTGGTTTGTTTCATACTTCCACTTGTATTGTGTTATCTCACTATATGTGATCCGAACTTATGATATCTGCTTTACAGTTCGATTTCTGTTAATATTCAAGTATGCAAATGGTATGATATTGTTTTCTTTAGTGAGTTAGCAATAGACATAACTGCTCTAAGTGCTAAATTTATAGGGTGATCTGCATTATTCTTTTGTGACCGTAACGTGTACCTTTGATCCAAATGTGCTAAGACAATCCACCTATGAGAAGACAGGATTGCTTGTTCGGATTGTGCCTACAGAGGAGCCAAGACACGATCCAAATGGTTGTTCATTATGTAGTAGGTATCATAGGCAGCGAAAGCAAACTTTAGGTGTTTGGATTCTCGGTTGCACCATATTTATGTGGAATCAGTCACCAAGATTTCCGTTTTTCTTGTTTAGTAGCCATCTCATCTTTGCATAAAAAGTTCGATCAGGGCTCAACACACTCGATCACTGTCAAAAACTTGGAGCATGGATTCATTCTATTATTGAGAAATATTGTTCTATAGTATGTTCATGAATCACTTTCAATACAAACTTTGAGAGTTCAAATACTGTTAAAGTTATTACCTACGAACTGAATATTTGGTTGACTATAAGTGATCAAATTCATGTTGTCGCTCGCGCTTCTAGATTGCATCATCAGATTATTTGGATCCCAATTTTGATCAAATATCGGGTCAAAATACTCTCTCATGAATGATAGTGGAAGAAGAGGAAGATCAACATCGAGGTCAACGTCATTCTCAGTTACTTGATCAGGTTTGACCAAAGGCAATGATGCATCAGCACGACGTGCTTGATCATTGACCATTTGCAGTTGTAACTGAACGAGTTTCTTTTTCGTACTGGAGTTCCGGAAGTTTTTTAGAGCACTATCGGTTCTTCCTGGTAAGTAACTTGCTAGTTTGAAGAGAATAGCAAATGCAATTAAACATCTGTAACGAAAGTATACAAAGAAATTGCATGTAAAGTAGCTCGTGGTCTTTTATACTTGTTTCCTAACATGTTGTGTAGCTCGATTATGAGTGCGGCTTCTTTCAATGAAAAGCTTCCTCTTTTTAAACCAGGTCGCAGATGATTATTCCATCGTAACCTTCAAATTTTGCCGCATCTTTGTAATCCTACTTAGCATAAAAACGTAAATATGTTAATAATAAGTTTTGCAGATTTGGATAGTGTACATGCATTATTCAGTGTTAGATTTTTGCAAGCGGGTCATATGGTGTATAAAGTGTTTGGTTCGCAGGGTTGGGAATCACTAAGTCTTTGTACAGTGACCTCTTTGAGGGAAATAAAGAGAAATACCTGAAAGTTTAGGAAGGGAGCTCCAACAACCATGGCGGCCATAGGTAGTAAAATAGTTAACGAGTTTCTCGTCTTCTTCTGGTGACCATAGCTCTCTCTTTAGCTTTTGTCTAGCTAGTGCTCAATCTATTAACCCGTTCATGACTACATTTTCAGGTCACTAGGCAATATCAAAAGCTTTTGAATGTATTTACAATCTCTTGAAAAGCTAGCTGAATAACTCTGCTTTTTTATATATTTGAATAATCTTTTTATAACGTAAATGTTTCCATGGTAACATGCTATGATATTTTTAACCAGAGGAAAAAGTCATCGAAACTACATAACACTATCACTACATAATTTAGACTTGGAAAATGTGAATATCAACTCCAACTAAAGTTGCATAAAATTTAAATACACTTTTGAGAACCACGAAAGTGCTATGGGAATCCATGTAAAAATTACATCACATGCTTAACGGGGATTGAACTCGCGCCGCGCATCTGGTTTGCAAACTACTTAACCATTAAATCTATAAAAGAGGTCTAGAACATGGTTTCCAACATAGCCTATTGTCGCACAAATGGGTCACTAATTTAACATAGTAGAATTGTGTTTGTATTTGCGATATCCATTATTAACCAAATATTTTTTATCTGGAGTATAGTTGGACAATGGACTAGTTACTTAATGTTCTGAACGATGTTTTGTTGTAGATGATAGGTAGATACTTACAATTTTATGATGAAACCATTTGAACCTTTTGTCCCACATTGGTAATGAGAGGAAATTTTCTAAGGAAATTTTCTAGGGTGGTGAAGAGATCGAAAGATCAAGATTCGGACGTGAGGAACTTATAAAACAACCCGAACACCTTTCTAAACACTCGAATACCCTATGCAACTTCCTAGTTTTTACAAAACCCTTTTAAAAGCCTTCCTTTTCCTCCTTGGAGCCTACTGAGATCGCATGTAAAGTGAGGGTGGAAATGTTTTTGCACGAAGTGAGTTTTTGGAGTAAATGTGGAAGTGAAATAGGTGCATGGCTCGTACATATGCATTGAGCTGAAGTCTTAGATATTTTAGTTTTTTAAGTCACATGTCCAAATTACAAAGGTTAAGAGATTTGATCAAAGGGCCAAATGTAAGCAAGATTTAAGGAATGGAGGCATGGTTTCACTCATTTGCCTTACACACATTAGTAATACAAATGGTGTATGTCCAAAAACAAGTAAAATGAGTTATCTCAGTGAGTAGTCTTTCATTTGTGTACAAAATAAATGAAGGGAAGTGATTAGGCATTTTGTAGAATGTGTAAGTAGTGAAATCATTTAGTATTAGTGGGGTTGGTAAGTATATGTATATTATTACTCAGAAGAGAGAGTTTGTGACTTGTGTTTTGGTATCTCTCACTTTGCTACAAAATAATACAAGGGTCTCGTTTGGTTTTC
Source organism: Chrysanthemum seticuspe (assembly GCA_019973895.1). Lineage (NCBI taxonomy): Eukaryota > Viridiplantae > Streptophyta > Magnoliopsida > Asterales > Asteraceae > Chrysanthemum > Chrysanthemum seticuspe. Next base: position 46,316,656 of record BPTQ01000001.1, read on the forward strand.
TGTCCCGTTCGCAAAAAGAAAGAAAAACAACAAAGGGTGGCATGGGCTTGGAGTGGGAAGTGGATTACAAAATCCCGTAATCACAAAACAATTAGTGGTGGTCGGTTTGGCTAAGTGGAACCGGGCTAAGCCCAAAAAAATAATGGGATGCGTTTGGTTGTTTTACCGGCCCAACAAGAAGAAAGAAAAATTAGGAAATGAATTAGTAATAAAATTAAAATAAATAAATTTTATAAGCTTAATTGTGTGTAAAAATGTAATTGTCGCGAAGGGTTGTGTCGGGAAAACGTGGCGGTTTTTGGGTATAGCTCGGGATTAATGTATTACGCAACGATTTGTAACTTAAGAAAAAAAAAATATGGTGCTAAATTATCATTGATTCATAATAACGTTAGATAAGTACAAGTTTATTTTTATGGGTGCTTACAAGTTAATATATCATACTATCCTTGTATGTATCGCTTCATGATCCAGTTATTTTCGGTTGATGAGGTATGCCATGTTTGACGCAAGGCATGTTTGAGGTGATATATTAGTAAGACAAATGATTTATGAAATATCAAGTAAAACGGTTTTACTAGCAAAGCTGGCTCGTACATGTTTAGGATAGTTGGGTATATGCATCAATGGTAATAAACGGATCCTTGGAGTTTTAGGTCTTCCATGCTTCGTTTTCTGCTCCGGTTGACGATTTATATATACTAATATCTCGTTAAAACACATCGAATAAGAGAGCTCGGTGTGGCCGTGTTATTCGTCCGCCATCGGTAGCAAAAACGTGTCATTCGTCCGGCGTTGATGTTGCCATTAGTACTAGTTTGAATCGTATTCACTTCAAAATTATTTTCAAATGTAATTGAAATGCATCTAATTAAAGTGGATGCATCTTAAACTCATCCTTGTCATCTTAATATCACAAGCTTTTACTTAATTTGTCCAGTTATACAAAAGTGACATAAAATTCGTGGAACCTTAGGAAAGGTGTTAAGAAAAATTTGGTCGGGACCCCTTTATTTCTTTATAACACATCGAATAGTATATAACGAGTGCGGAAACCCGCGCGATGCAGCGGGATTGCTTTTGTAGACGTGAATTTGGATAGGGACTATTTTTGCCAAATTGCTATAAAGGACTTACTTTGCAGCGACACTTAAACCTTAGGGACTATTTTTGCAAACTTGGACTTACTTTACAACGACACCTAAACCTCAGGGGCTATTTTTGCCAACTTGTGAAAGTTGACAATTAATGCAAACAGTGTTTTGCAAACACTGTTGCCCGCTCAATAGTTATATATAATAATAAAGACTTTGAGGTTACAGTAATAAAGTAAAATGGGTTGCTGTGAATGAAATAAGGTAAAAAGAAATGTGACAAAATCAGATGTCAGGGCGCCGCCTATAATGATTCTCAAGGATATCATGTCGGTTCGTTAACCCACCACACACTTTATCCGTTTTTCCTATTGTACAAAACAACAGAATTTGTTTCCAAAAAAAATCAAAAATGTCACTATGAATTTGGTTCCCAAGCACCTATGCAAAAAGAGCTACCATATGGGCCTACATCTGTCTACTCAATTCCTTAAAAAGTGTATAATCATTCCCTCCAACTTTCCCCCATTTTACAAGAAATGGGAACCAGTATCACCAACTGAAGAAACTCTGCTATCCCCACATGGCTGACTTCATTTCTCTCCACTTTGCTCATGACCAAAACCAAAACCTTTATTTACTGTTATATTTATTTTTTTATGGGTCAATACACTTACATAACACTAGTTAAAACTCAAAAGACTTTTGTTTACTCATTTAATTATAACAGCCTAAAATTTTTATTTATTAACTTTAATTTATATAAATTTATAAATTGAAATAGTTAATTTATCAAGCACAACTTGCTGGTATTTTGATGCTCCATCTCAAGTTTTTTCATTTTCTCTACATGAGATTATATTAATCTCGTTGATTTGATGGTGCCCTATCTCACGTGACCATCCACCGTAGTGGTCCTAAGTCCTAACCTTTAAGTATATGAAATGAAATTTTAATGATAGCTAACAAATATATATTGTCAAAAGATAAAAATGTATACCCTGTTTAAGAAAAGCACATTATGAACCTACTGTTTGCGTATGAGTCATACGTAAAAACAACAAGATGAGATGGTTGTGTTATTTGGTTTTTCGTATTAGATGGTAAGGATCTCATAAGTTTATAAAGATCAAGAAGCTCGGGTAGTATTTAAATATATTATTTGAAGACAATATTTGTCCAAGGGTGTGTAACTTATGTATGTTGTGTGTGTGTGTGTTGTCTTCTAGTTATAGAGAACCAAAAAGGGTTTAGAGATAAGCTCTTAATGAGATGATCAACAATTATGATTATGGGGACGTCACACGTTGATCATCTGATGAGTAGACAAGGAGGACAAGTGGTCTTTCCTCTTTGGCTCGTACAAGAGAGTGCTTTGTCGTGCGTCCCAACTTTCGTATGTCAAGTTGTTGGAATTATATACCATGACAATCATATATAAAACACATAAAACATCAAATAAACATGCGGAAGCGTATAGAAACGAATAATGAATAACTAATTAACATAAACGACAACGTATAATTTTGATTCTAGCCCAACAATAATCAATTCCTTTAAACTAGCATGTGATGAACCCTATTAAGGGTGATACGAATTCAAGCCCAGCAGAAGAACCCCCGGGAAGCTCGTCAAGCCCTGAAGGGCTGGTTGAAAGTGGCTAGGTCGACACCAATTTTACAAGATCCAATCCAACCTATTTTGATTAAGTTATTTCATGTTTCTTGAAGATTATTTGTTTCCTTCTTTTGCGGGATATTTTCCTATTTGGTCGTTTCTTTCTTTACAAGTTGTTTGCTTATTGAAACTTATTGTAATCAAAGGTTGGGTTGTTAATGGAAATAAAGAAATATCTTTCATCGTTAAAACAGGTTTTTGTGTTTAACAGAACATTCCGGTTGGCCGGAGTTCGACCGTCGATTGACGACTTGGTTGGCCAAACGTCATCGCCGCTAGGTTTAGCCTAGTATATCTTGTCCGCTTTTATACGAATCCGTATCAAGTGGTATCCAGAGCTCAGGAAATCTCAAGATGTCGGAGAACGGAGATCGTCGTCGCCAAGATCGTAGATTCACCGCCGGAGGCAACGAACATGACGAACGTGATCCTCGTGATATCGAGATTGAAAGACTTCGTCAACGAGTTCATGAACTCGAAATCAATCCTTTTAATAGGTACGAGAGGCAGTTTGAAGACACATCAAGCGATTCAACCGTGGAAGAAGATGAAAACGAAGGTGATGAATTTGAATTTTTTTTAACCAGCGTCCACAACGCCGACCGACCCCTCGTGCACGAAATCGTCGGCCTTCACCATCACAACGCCGTCATCATACACCAGCACCACCAACTGTAGATCATGTCCGATCGTTGGGTATTCGAATCAAGATCCCAGAGTTTGAAGGACGTTTGTGCCCGGATGATTTTCTTGATTGGTTACGTACGGTGGACCGTATATTTGATCTTCGTGAGACGCCCGAGCATATCAAGGTAAAACGATTAAAAAAGTCTGCTTCCTTGTGGTGGGATCATTTGCAGAATAAGCGGTACCGGGAGTGTAAACATCGGGTTGAGTCATGGGCTAAGATGAAGCGCCTAATGGAAAAAAACGTTTTTACCAGTTACTCACAAACAAGATTCCTTTTTAGAATTTCATAATCTCCGACAGCAAACCTTAACAGTTGAAGGGTTTATTGCTGAGTTTGAACGTGTTCGCATGCGTTGCGGGATTGACGAAGACGAAGAACAGACTATAGCACGTTTTTTGGGTTGTCTTCGATCTGATATTTCTGATATAGTGTATTTGAAACAGTATAATTCTTTCTCTGATGTTTGCAGACTAGCACTACGAGTAGAAAAACAATTATTGGCAAAGCAAAAAACAACTACACGTTTTGGCTCTTCTAGCCGTATTTCACAGCCAACTTCCACTCCCACCAGGACCGGCCCAATCAAAGCCGAGTCCTCGACTCCAACAACCGTTCCATCCGGACCCAGCTCGAGTTCGTTACGGTGCTTTAAGTGTCAAGGAATTGGTCACCTAAAACGTGATTGCCCAAATAAACAAATGGTGGCCATTGTTGAGGAGACTGATGCCATGTATGATGTAGACGACGGAGAAGAAGAGACTGAAATTCTTTATCCAGATAAGGGAGATCTTCTTGTTACACGACGTGTTCTCAACACGTCTATGACCGATACAGATGATGACACGAAGTGGCTCCGAAATAATATTTTTCGCACACAATGCACATCGAAGGGGAAAGTTTATACCATCATTATTGACAGCGGTAGCTGCGAAAATATGGTTGCTACCTCAATGGTTGAAAAGTTAGGTCTTCCGTTGCATGATCATCCGGAGCCGTATCAGCTTACATGGTTAAAAAAAGGGAATTTAGTCAAAGTGAATCATAAGTGTCTCGTTCAGTTTTCTATTGGGAACAAATATTCAGAAGAATTATGGTGTGAGGTTATTCCCATGGATGCGTGTCACGTACTATTGGGACGACCTTGGTTGTACGATAGGCGAGTTAAGCATGATGGATATCGCAACACTTATGCTTACAAGAAAGATGGGCTGACCATTACACTAGCACCACTCAACCCCAAAGACGAACCACAGGACCCATTCCTTGTCTCCCGGGCTGAAATTTTGGGTCTCACTCGAACGATTCCAAGACCAGTCATCTTTGGGCTGTTTTTGGCTGAAGAAAATCCACCAATTCATTCCACACCAGTTTCGTTGCAGCCCCTACTGTCCGAGTTTACGGACGTATTCCCGGAAGACATCCCAGCTGGTTTACCTATGATACGAGAAATACAACATTGCATAGACTTTGTACCTGGAGCTAGTATACCGAATAAACCCGCCTACCGTATGAATCCAAAAGACTTTGCCGAGCTTCACAAACAGGTCACTAAGCTTTTGGACAAAGGGTTGATTCGAGAAAGTATGAGCCCGTGTGCAGTTCCCGCTCTTCTTGTAACAAAGCCCAACGGTACTTTTCGTATGTGCATTGACAGCCGAGCTGTTAATAAAATTACAATCAAGTACCGCTTTCCTATTCCAAGGTTTGATGACCTACTTGGTCATTTGCATGGTGCGCGGATTTTTTCTAAAATTGACTTACGAAGTGGGTACCAAAAAATTCGCCTATGACCGGGCGACGAATGGAAGACTGCTTTTAAGACAAGGGATGGACTTTATGAATGGATGGTCATGCCGTTTGGTTTATCTAATGCGCCGAGTACGTTTATGCGGCTTATGCATCACATATTCAAACCGTTTATTGGCAAGTGTGTCGTCGTTTATTTTGACGATATATTGATTTTTAGCCAAACAGAAGAACAACACCTCACTCATCTTCGCGATATCTTTGCCGTGTTACGTGCTCAAAAGTTATTCGCTAATGAAAAGAAGTGTCATTTTCTCACAACTGAGGTCATTTTTTTGGTATCTCATCTCTGGGGATGGTATTCAGATGGACACTAACAAAATATCGGCAATCACCTCTTGGCCAGAGCCCAAATCACTACACGATGTTCGGAGTTTTCATGGCTTGGCCTCCTTTTATCGCAGGTTCATTTGCAATTTTAGTACCATCGTTGCACCTTTAACAGAATGTTTGAAAAGTAGTAAGTTTATTTGGTCCGAAACAACTCAGGTTTCGTTTGAACAACTTAAGGTCGCTGTCACCGAGGCACCTGTGCTTGCTCTTCCCAAATTTGAGCATGTATTCCAGGTTGAGTGTGATGACTCTTGGTTTGGTGTAGGTGGCGTATTGAGTCAGCTTAATCGTCCTATAGCCTATTTTAGTGAGAAACTCAATGAAACTCGTAGGCGGTACAATACGTATGACAAGGAGTTCTATGAAATTATCCAGAGTCTCGAATATTGGAGGCACTATCTTTTACCCGCAGAGTTTATTTTATATTCCGATCATCAGGCGTTGAAGTTTATACAGGGGCAATCAAAGTTAAATCCAAGGCATGCAAAGTGGGTCGAAACTTTACAATACTTTACTTTCATAATCAGGCATAAAGCAGGTACCGCCAATTCCGCCGCTGATGCATTGAGCAGGCGTCCCACGTTGGTGACGTCGTCCTTTTTCAGGGTTGATACTTTCAGCTCGTTTACTCGTTTATATGAAGATGATCCAGATTTTCGTGTTTTCTGGCAAGCGACTAAGCAGGGGACGGTGAAAGATTATTTCGAGCGTGATGGGTTTCTTTACAAGGGACAACGTTTATGTGTTCCTCTCTCGTCTTTCAGTGAGGCAATTATTTTGGAAAGTCATCAGGGGGCTCTTGCGGGTCATTTCGGGCGTGAAAAAACAACGGTGTTGGTTCGCAAAACATTTTATTGGCCTTACTTGGTGAAGGATGTGGTCAAAGTATTTCAACTTTGCCGGGTGTGTCATGTGGCCAAAACGCTTAATACAAATCAGGGGCTCTATACTCCCTTACCAACGCCTCATAGTCCTTGGGAAGACGTTAGTCTTGATTTTGTTTTGGGATTACCTATGACACAATGCAAGAAAGATTCGATTATGGTCGTGGTTGATAGATTCTCCAAAATGGCTCATTTTCTTGCGTGTGCGAAAACTTTTGATGCGTCTCATGTTGCTCGCTTGTATTTTGCGGAGATCGTTCGTTTACATGGTGTGCCTAAGTCTATTACTTCTGACAGAGATGTCAAATTTGTGAGTCATTTTTGGCGTACGTTGTGGTCGCGGTTGGGGGCTAAGTTACAGTTTAGCAGTTCGCATCACCCTCAAACGGATGGTCAGACTGAAGTTACAAATCGTAGTCTGGGAAATCTACTTCGGAGTCTTGTGGGTGATCACCCAAAACAGTGGGATTTAGCTTTACCGCAGGCCGAATTTGCTTATAATCGGTCTAATCATTCTTCTACAGGGAGGAGTCCGTTCTTTGTTGTATATGGGCGAAACCCATTTACACCCCTGGATCTTGCTCCACTCCTGGGGACTGACGGTTTTAGTGCAGAAGGGGATGCCCGGGCTGATCAAATAAAGAAACTGCATGCTGAGGTACTTGACCAGATTATTCAACATAACTTGCAATATCAATCCAGGGTAAACAAACACAGGCGTCGTGTCGTTTTAACGAAGGTGATCTCGTTTGGGTTTATTTGCGGCGTGACCGATTTCCTCCTGGTTGGTTTGGAAAGCTGCGTCCCCGTGCTGATGGACCATTTCGTGTTTTGAAAAAGATAAATGACAACGCGTATAAGCTAGATTTGCCGGGCCGTTATAATGTGTCTGCCACTTTTAATGTCGCTGACCTCACTCCTTACTTTGAAGACGAAGACATTGGGTATGACTCGGAGGCGAGTCGTCTTTTAGAGGGGGAGGATGATACGGATTCAAGCCCAATAGAAGAACCCCCGGGAAGCTCGTCAAGCCCTGAAGGGCTGGTTGAAAATGGCTAGGTCGACACCAATTTTACAAGATCCAATCCAACCTATTTTGATTAAGTTATTTCATGTTTCTTGAAGATTATTTGTTTCCTTCTTTTGTGGGATATTTTCCTATTTGGTCGTTTCTTTCTTTACAAGTTGTTTGCTTACTTAAACTTATTGTAATCAAAGGTTGGGTTGTTAATGGAAATAAAGAAATCTCTTTCATCGTTAAACCAGGTTTTTGTGTTTAACAGAACATTCCGGTTGGCCGGAGTTCGACCGTCGATTGACGACTTGGTTGGCCAAACGTCATCGCCGCTAGGTTTAGCCTAGGATATCTTGTCCGCTTTTATACGAATCCGTATCAAAGGGTTTATAGGATTATATGAATTACCCCTTACCGATTTTGTAATTCAATCCAAGATACTAATAATAGTGTGTTAGTACCACGTTCTTGTACACACGTACTAAATCAAATTAAAGTAATGCTAGTTTTAAGAACACGAAAACGATTTTTGTTTTGGAAAAACAAAGGATCGACCACCTAGGGATAGGTGTACGATCGGTTTGTCTCAAAAACACACAAACAAGTTTTAGGTTTTTGATTAGGAGTACAAGAGATGGAATACAAAGACCCTAGGCCTTGTATTTATACACAAGATAACATGGTTACCAAGGTAACCATGGGTTGGGCTTGGGGAACCCTTGGCCGATCGGTTCACACATCCCAAGGGGTTTTCGGAACCTTCCCAATCTCTATTTTATTATTTAGTCCTTCCATTTAACATTTAACGATCCTTAGTACATTACACTTAATTAACTTAACGTCCGTTATATATTTTGTGTAAATAATAAATAAATATAACACTTTATATTTAATTATTAACTTTAATTCTCATACGCAAAGTGTGCAATCCTGTGGTCTCGAGTTCGATCCTAACTCACGTCTACTAATTTATATCTATAAAACCAACACAAGTTGTACGGTTTAACCGCTAGTGACATTTGAGGAGTAGTAGTACTATGTGTTCAACATAGCCTGATGGAACTTCGCAAGGCCATGTGTGGTATGAGATTATATAGTCGAGGCCTGGTTAAGTGTAGATAATGGACTTGATTTGTGCGTATGTTTATTGGACTCGGTCCGGTTCAGTAATATTGATACGCTATCATCCGGTTTAGGTAGCTAAGTAACTTGACGTTCATGCGTGTTAGCAAACACGCTATGAAGGATTGACGTATATACTTTGTACCTATGATCGCAAACGATATGTATCTTTTTGTATTAATTAACCCGGTTTCTAATAGATAGTTTGATAAGGATGTATACATCAAATAGTAACAAAATTTGCAACAACAATGTAACTTATGTTACTATCAAATAACTGCATTTAGTCAGACGGTTAAATCGAAGCAAAACACATTTTGCTTAAGGTCAAGTTGCGTCTATTGGCCTAGTATATGGTCTATAAATTTTTGTTATCATAATCATTGCTTAATTAACGTTTAGTTTTACACAACAATTAATTTAATATCTATACTACATTATGAAGTATTTGAGACATTTCTAAAATGAAAGACTTAAAAAATTTAAGATTCAACGCTTGCTTATAATGACAAATTTTATTAAGTATTTGTTGCAACACTTTAAAGCACTTTTTAAAGTCATCTTTTTTTAATTAGACAAATACAAAGTAATTTAATATAAGAAGAAGAAGAAAAAAACAATAATTACCTAATAAATGTTATTTTTAAAACACATTTAATATAAAAAATACTTGTTATTATACATATTGTACGAACTAATAAAACACACAAAGCTTCATACAATCTACATGTAAAAAAGTTGATGGCACATATGGTTTAAAAAAACGGACTGGACTAACGGGTTCAATCGGGAACCGGAGTCCACTGTGTGGGACAAATATAACAAGCATTGTTTTTAGAGAACTAAAAATTTTCTTAGTATAATGTAAGTGATTTTTAAAATTCGGTATGATATAGTTTTATTTAGTAAAATGAACCCATCTTGGCTTACGTACGCTCTTTATCAACTTATTGTATGTTTAAGCGAAAATGACGACAATTTTATTTTTCAAGTAAACTTAGTTTCTCTTATCTTAAACTCGTAACATCTTTTACTTGGAAAAGTAGTTCAATATGGCTTTACCCATGTTTCATTTTCCAATCTTTAATTTGCTTGTCTCATATTTGTTAACCATAGTGGAAATTTGTTTCATGCTTATGTGGAATGAAAAGGTCTAATATCTTGAACCTCTTCTAAATTTAATGCTTTTGTGTTTAATGAGGTTTTATAAAGCTTTAAGTAGTTTATCCATATTGAAGAAATGTTTATAACAAGAAAAAAGTTTATGAATTTATGTTTTTCGATGACTAAGCACTATTATAAACCTTTATAAAGGTTCACCATAGTAGATGCTCTAATTTGCTTGTCTCATATTTGTGTAGATGTAAAGTGCCTTCGTCATATGATGATTTCTACCGTATCATACTTCCTTAATTCTACCATGGCCAGTACGCTTCTACACACGTATACGTTAATCAACCCCTCGTTCTAACGTCACCAAGGTTACCTATATATGGTATCATCGCATATCCTTCCATCAGTTGTTGTGATGTTAAGTACAAAAACTAATAAAACAAGTTAATTTTGGTGAGTAAATCCACTTTACAAATTTTTAACAAAGTTTATTAATTGACATTTGACTTGCCATGTCACATGATTATGATTGACAATTGACATACCTTTATTAATTTGGTGAGATCTTCTCTCAAAATCTTAATCATTATATCCATTTGTCTAACCATGTCACATGCATCTTACTTTACAAGCAACATATATTTGTTTCTATAAATGACTCTTTTTTGAAACCATAAACCATATAAGAGTACCCTTGCTCATAAACAAACTCTTTCAGTATTGTCACAATTAGAAGCAGTAAGGGGGTGAAGAGTGAATTATTGCATGGTAAAAGTGGTGATAAGTGAAGTTGATGTGATGCTAACAGTGGTTGCATTGATCGTTGGCGGATGCTCTAAGGGTCCGTTAGAAACATGTGAACCGAGGAGTATCAAAAACTAGGCGGTACGGTTGATTCGTCTCTTCGGAAAGGCGAAAAGCTAATTAAGGTATGCAAAGTTCATTTGTTCTACAAATTACCGAAAATTTTGAAGTTTATCAGTAAGTCTATATATGATGTCTTTTAAATGTTTGTCCTTTTTTTTCCCCCTTGTGTGTTACTTCAACTATATTCGAAATCCTTTTTTTTTTTTTTCGTCACGAGTATCAATAATGCATAATATTGATGAACTTGATTCTAATGATCACACTCACACTCACACTCACCCTGGCCTAGATATTATAGTATCATTTGGAAACTTTCTAGAATTATCTCAAATGGGTTCAAAAATTGCAATGCCATAAAATATCCTTTATCTTTTTCTGATCTTTTTTCACATTCTCAATTTTCTTTTGTACCTAGCTACCTAAAAATTGCAATACTCATTTTAGAAAACAAGCTAGGGTCCAAAAAGATGACAAACAACTTGACATGATATACTCATAATAATTAACAAGTTAGCTTGAATAATAATTAGTAAAGAGGTTCTATGTTAAGTTGGTATCTAAGGAATTTCCTTATCCTTGTTAGATGTTGTATGGACTAGAAAAGTCCTAACTTCACCATATTATATTAAGTAGTCGATAGATACTTTACTAGTTTTGTTGTTTAGAAATGAGATTTGGTAGAAAATAAGAAAAAAGCTCCACAATCTCTTTTAAATTAGTGGGAAGCCGAGATACTAGTTGGGCTCCCACTCCTTTCTGGAAGCATATAAAATAACGAAACAAACTAGTTAGAGCACACGGTGCGGCCAAATTAAGCTATGTCGGTGGCGTTGCATGTTACCACACCACAACCAAAATTTAGGATTAACATACACAAAAGAACTAACATATGCGACATAAAGGAACCGAGCCATCAACTAGCCACATTTTTTTTACCAAACAAGAATGGTATAATCGAGCTGAGATTTACAAAAAAAAAAAAAAAAAAGACAAAAAGAAAAAAAAAAAACCCGAGGTCTTTCATTTTCAAATTATCCGGGAGATTACAGTATGAAAACCATGGTTTTCGATCTCTTGATCGAGAGATTCACGAGATATATTTGAGCCCAAAAAAACCGGGTAATTAAAGCCGTATCATTTTAAGGAAGGTTGACTTGTTTGCACCTAGCACTAATTAAGCTTGAAACCGCGGTCTAACCAAGCGAGAGCCCCGTGAACTAGCCAATTAGACCAAGACCAAGACCAAGACTAACCAACATGACCCGACTGCTGATAAAAAAAGAACCAAAAGAGTTGAAAGAAGTGGGTCGAGTCAAAACCTTGTAGGCCAAGACAAGGTGTCTTGTCCTTATAAAAGCACATTACACCCCACCACACCACACCCACAACACAACTGCACCTGCACCAAAACCCTAAACGAACAAATAAAATGACCACCTACGTGCTTTCTATCTCCGCTGAGCTAAAAAACCTTGCCATGCTTCAACCCCAGGGAGGGGTTGATGATCCTACGTTTTGCTATATGTTCAAGGTTTACATCTTCTTATTTTCACTTTACATCTTATTTTATAAGTACTCGTACCTGTCTTATTTGTTTGTTTAGTTTTATGTTTATTGTTGTTGATATGATAAGTTTTATTCAATATTTGTTTATATTATTTGTCTAAAAAATAATTTGTTTATTGTGGTTTTGTGAATTTAACATACCTATTTATTTACATAATTTTTTTGTGACAAATATTAAATCTCAGATCTGTTTTGTTTTTTGTTTTCTATAAAACTAATAATAAGTTCTATGTTGTTTTTGTTTGCAAATAGCTCGTATATAAAAAATTTGGTAGGGGAATATTGTTGTTTTTGTGAATTTAATGTAAGATTCGGTTCTAATGTTTGTTTAATCCCAAGGTTACAGTTTATTAAACGTGCTTTTTGAGTGGCTTTGTTTAATGAGGTGTCTGTAATCTATTTTTGGCATGATATTTGTTCAACAGGATTGTTATTTTTGACATGATATTTACTCACTCATTTAAATGTTTATTTCTCTATTTTGGTAATGATGTATCTGATTTCAAAAAAATAAAAATTAAAAAATCTTTTTATAACCTGAAACATATGGTTTAACTCGACATTCAGTCACTTAATTTCAACATCTATATTTAGTTTTGTTAATGCCAAGTTGCGGTGTATATATGATGTACGTGTTACATAATATCTCGTTTTTATCTTCTTCGTTTTGAGTACTTGTATGTGTGCTTTGATTCCAGATAAGTAGTTTTGCCATGTGAGTACCACATGTTTTATAACTCGGTTCTTTTATGAGTTTTTGTCTCCAAATAAGTAGCCGATTTGTATCTCAAATTGCTTTTTATAAAGGTGGTGAAACTCTGTGTGATGGTTTCATTTCATAGTACTTGACATTTAGTTACTTAATTTGAAGATCCAGAGTCCTACATATATAGTTTTGTTAATGCGAAGTTGCGGTGTATATACGTGACAGTTAGTTACATAATCTCGCTTTTATTTTCTTCGTTTTAATGAAGTTAATTACTCATTTTACAACTGAGTTATGAGTTTTTGTCTCCAAATAAGTAGCCGATTTCTATCTCAAATTGCTTTTTATAAAGGTGGTGAAACTCAGTGTGATGGTTTTATTTCAAACTTCTTGACATTTAGTTACTTAATTTGAAGATCCAGAGTCCTACATATATAGTTTTGTTAATGCGAAGTTGCGGTGTATATACGTGACACTTAGTTACATAATCTCGTTTTAATGAAATTAATTAGTCATTTTACAACTGAGTTATGAGTTTTTCTCTCCAAATAAGTAGCCGATTTCTATCGCAAATTGCTTTTTATAAAGGTGGTGAAACTCAGTGTGATGGTTTCATTTCAAACTTCATGACATTCAGTCACTTAATTTCAACATCTATATTCAGTTTTGTTAATGCCAAGTTGCGGTGTATATATGATGTACGTGTTACATAATATCTCGTTTTTATCTTCTTCGTTTTGAGTACTTGTATGTGTGCTTTGATTCTAGTTAAGTAGTTTTGCCATGTGAGTTTTTATAACTCAGTTCTTCGTTATGAGTTTTTGTCTCAGAATAAGTAGCTGATTTCAATTTCAAACTTCTTGACATTCAGTCACTTAATTTCAACATCTATATTTAGTTTTGTTAATGCCAAGTTGCGGTGTATATATGATGTACGTGTTACATAATATCTCGTTTTTATCTTCTTCGTTTTGAGAACTTGTATGTGTGCTTTGATTCTAGTTAAGTAGTTTTGCCATGTGAGTTTTTATAACTCAGTTCTTCGTTATGAGTTTTTGTCCCAGAATAAGTAGCCGATTTCAATTTCAAACTTCTTGACATTCAGTCACTTAATTTCAACATCTATATTTAGTTTTGTTAATGCCAAGTTGCGGTGTATATATGATGTACGTGTTACATAATATCTCGTTTTTATCTTCTTCGTTTTGAGTACTTGTATGTGTGCTTTGATTCTAGTTAAGTAGTTTTGCCATGTGAGTTTTTATAACTCAGTTCTACGTTATGAGTTTTTGTCTCAGAATAAGTAGCCGATTTCAATTTCAAACTTCTGGACATTCAGTCACTTAATTTCAACATCTATATTTAGTTTTGTTAATGCCAAGTTGCGGTGTATATATGATGTACGTGTTACATAATATCTCGTTTTTATCTTCTTCGTTTTGAGTACTTGTATGTGTGCTTTGATTCCAGATAAGTAGTTTTGCCATGTGAGTAGCATATGTTTTATAACTCGGTTCTTCGTTATGAGTTTTTGTCTCCAAATAAGTAGCCGATTTGTATCTCAAATTGCTTTTTATAAAGGTGGTGAAACTCAGTGTGATGGTTTCATTTCATAGTACTTGACATTTAGTTACTTAATTTGAAGATCCAGAGTCCTACATATATAGTTTTGTTTTTATTTTCTTCGTTTTAATGAAGTTAATTAGTCGTTTTACAACTGAGTTATGAGTTTTTGTCTCAAAATAAGTAGCCGATTTCATGTTTCGACCAATCAATTTGCTTTTTATAAGGTGAAACTGGTGGGTTTAAAACTGCTGCTTGACATTTTGTCTCTCATGAACTGAAGACAACCACTTGTTCATGTGTCTTCTATATGTAGTTTCTTATTGAGCATATGTTTCTTCTATATGTAGGTTCAGTGCCGTTGCGGTTGTGAATCCTCAAAAGAGGTGTGTCTTAGCCTCGGTGAGACCAAATTCGTCTCAAAGAAGGAAGGAACGGTCAACCTACTAAAAAAGGTAATCACTTAAATTTAACTGCATACAACATAGAACACAACTGCATATAAGAACCTCAGCTCCTCAGTCGACTATATATATTATGCTACATAACTATAAAAAAGCTTAAGTGTTTAGTTCACTTTTGTCATTAGAAGCTATGGATCAACATTTGCTAGGAACAGAATAACAAATACAATTTTTCTTTTTTCTATTTTTAGTGCAGGAGCTGCGGCAAGATGGGAACGATTAAAATGTTGCCCGGGAGTGGATTCCCACTTACCCAGGGGGGAAGGGAGGCCCCAATCATGAGTTTTTTGTGTGACAGAGTTAAGCCCATCGGGCCCGTGAGCTGTGGCCTCTGGGAGGGTGTCACGGTATGCACAATTTAATTTTCTAGCTTGCTTCTGTTACAAAGCATTATACATAACGGAAAGTTCCTTTTAGCCTTTATAGCCACGTAAGGCAAGTTGAAACTAGTTGAGAAACCCCTAACTTGATTGACTTAGAAATGTTTCCACAATATTGTTAGCTGATCTGATTTAGAAAGGGTTATTTGGGTGAACCTGGGTCGGGCCAGGTTATCCGGTTTCAGTTATAAGTGACACCGCCAACTGTATTTGTTAGCATTTTTCGGTTAACATACCTCTGATATAATTGTGCCTAATTCTGGAATTGACCCTCCGATTTTGCATTATAATCAGGCTTATGGGACACCGTTCAAAGAAATTGACCTCAACTCTAAATGCTTTGCTTATCCTGCTGAAGATGGGGAGCCTGCAGTGGTGATCGAGAATGTGGAGTTGAGTTTCGGTGTTGGATGTTAGAGTGATTGACCTTAAGTTTGCAATGTGTTATAAAAAACGGTCTATGCTAGAGTTGCAGTGTATTGCGTTTAAACTTAACTGAGTTGTGGCAGTTTGGATTTTGGTTATATGTTACGAAATCAACAGACAAGGTTTCGAACTTTATTCATTTCGTTTTCCCTTCTAAATTTTACAAAGTAGCTGTTGGTTTATGATTACAAAATAAGAGAGCTTATGGTCTTAGCTTATAAATAAGCATTTCCGCTAAACTTTTGGTGTTTGGGCTCGTCATGGGCTCGAATTTGTTTTGTTTTCGAAACAAGTCACAAAATGAGTTTGGTTTGTAGTTTAAGAATACAAGTCGACATGCTATATATCGAAACGAGTTAAAAACAAAACAGTTTACAAAACATGTTTACTAGCTAATCCACACAAGTATACCACGTGTAAAAATATGTTTATACACGCTATGGATTCGAATGGGTCAAGATAACATGTTTAACGCGTGATATGATTTTATAACTTGCAACATGCATGCATAGTGTATGGAAAAAGGTCACAACTAGCTTACAACACCTCTAGGGTGGTGAAGAGATCGAAAGATCAAGATTCGAACGTGAGGAACTTATAAAACAACCCGAACACCTTTCTAAACACTCAAATACTCCATGCAACTTCCTAGTTTTTACAAAACCCTTTTAAAAGCCTCCCTTTTCCTACTTGGAGCCTACTGAGATCGCATGTAAAGTGAGGGTGGAAATGTTTTTGCACTAACTGAGTTTTTGGAGTAAATGTGGAAGTTAAGTAGGTGCATGGCTCGTATATATGCATTGAGAAGTCTTAGATATTTTAGCTTTTTAAGTCACATGTCCAAATTCGAAAGGTCAAGAGTGTAGATTTGATCAAACGGCCAAGTGTAAGCAAAATTTAAGGAATGAAGGCATGGTTTCACTCATTGCCTTACACACATTAGTAATAAAAATGGTGTATGTCCAAAAACAAGTAAAATGAGTTATCTCAGTGAGTAGTCTTTCATTTGTGTACAAAAGAAATGAAGGGAAGTGGTTTGGAATTTTGTAAAATGTGTAAGTAGTGAAATCCTTTAGTATTAGTGGGGTTGGTAAGTATATGTTTATTATTTAGAGAAGAAATACTTTGTGACTTGTGTTTTGGTATCTCTCACTTTGCAACAAAATAATACAAGGGTCTCGTTTGGTTTTCTGTCCCGTTCGCAAAAAGAAAGATAAACAACAAAGGGTGGCATGGGCTTGGAGTGGGAACTGGATTACAAAATCATGCAATCACAAAACAATTAATGGTGGTCGGTTGGGCTAAGTTCAACCGGGCTAAGCCCAAAAACTAATGGGATGCGTTTGGTTGTTTGACCGGCCCAACAAGAAGAAAGAAAAATTAGGAAATGAATTAGTAATAAAATTAAAATTAATAAATTTTATAAGTTTAATCGTGTGTAAAAATGTAATTGTCGCGAAGGGTCGTGTCGGAAAAACGTGACGATTTTCGGGTATAACTCGGGATAATGTATTACGTAATGACTTTTAACTTAAGAAAAAAAATATGGTGCTAAATTATCATTGATTCATAATAACGTTAGATAATACATGTTTATTTTTACGGGTTGTTACAAGTTAATATATTCTTTGAAACGAACTATTTTCTAATTAAAATCGTACGACACCACAACAAAACTTATATTTGGGATTATTTATGACGTTACATTCCTGTATTCAATATAAGAATTCAATCTTAAACCTTCGTTACCTCGTCCTTAACCAATGTACAGATTCATGTAAAGATCACTTTATTCTACCATCGTGATATGTTCCTTTCATAAATCAACGAATGAAATGAGAAAGGACTCTTAATCTAGCAGGCAACTTAAGGAAGAAGAAAAGAGTTTCAAACTAGAAATAGGATTTGTTATTGTTTATTGACTTGAGAGTTTACAAGAGAGAATTTTTACAGATTCAAAGTTTAAATGTAATGAAAGACTACATGGTGTATCTATACAATGATTTGAGTGAAAGTGAATTAGGTGGGAAATTCTGTTATGATAGTTCTTTGGCTTATTTGACTTTTCTTGTTTGACCTTTGAGTTGACTTTTTTTTTACTTCACATTTAAACACCTAACACATCGCCATGCCCTTGAGATTATATATTATTTGGTTTAACTCAGCAACTCTATGAAGCATCATATCTTGAATTCTATATCCCGGCTCGATGTCCGTTTGGCACCCATTATCAACGTGTTTTGTCTAGCTAAACAGTATCTTTCCATCCTGACCGTGACAAGCCACGCTATTTTATATCATGATGGTTAAGGTATTATTAAGGGTTAATTGATTGAAAATGTATTATACTTGCCATTTTTTGTTATTGTGTGTACTGAACATTTTTTGTTCTTAATGTAACGAACTAATAGTGGCGGATATAGGAATTCTTAGAAGGGTATGCACTATTTGATAGGATGTTCGGTAATCAAGTTAAGCTTACAAATTTAGGTTTTTTTGGTTTGGGTTTTTGGGTCAAGCTTTTTTGGTTTTCATGTTTAGCGATTCAATTTTTTTTTATTGGTTAAGAAAAAATGCAAATGAACTATCGTTTCTCATCATTTAATAAAGATTTGCGTGTACAATATTTTATTAGAACTCGCTACACAATACACATCTTATGTCTTGTCTTTGTCACTTTCATCATCAATTCTTTGAAATATAGAAGCTCAAAGGATACTTAGTTTAAACAACAAGTAAACAATTTTCGTGCTCGTATAAGACTAAAATTTTTCCATGAATAGCAGATGAAATATCTTAAGGTGTGTATAAAGTCATATAAATAACACAAACAAGCACAATATGAAGTCGGTTATGTATCTCTATCAAGTGTATACACAACATATTGGAAAGAAATTTCATAAGTGAGGAAGTTAATGGATGAGAGGAATGTCAAAAAAGAAGCCGCTTACATTTGTATTTTAATCAAGAACATAATATGTTGTATAGGATAATTCACATCCTTTAATTACTTAAAAGTTTAACTCTTAACGAGCTAATTTATGTTCAACATGAAGCTAATATCAATGAGCATTTAAGCATTTTCAACAAAAGCTTAGAAGATGGAAATATGTTTTGGTTTTATCCCGCATAGGTGACGAGCAAACATTGGCTTAGTTTATTACTATGCCACTTCAGCATGGAATGCCCTGTCTTTTTCTACATTTTCCGTAACTTAGCGTCTTAGCCTTAACATTTTATGCATTTTATGATGGTATAACTATCTTAGTCATCAATAAAAAACCTAAATAAGTATATTGTTTTGAAAAGACAATGATTCATATTTTTATTCTCGGTTTACTTAAGCAACTGATTAGAAGGAACATCATGGACACCGCATGGCGATTCATGGACTTTGATAATGTGAATATCAACTCCAACTAAATCTGCATATAGACTATTTGTAACTTATTTTTCCATGGTTGCATAAAGGCTAAATACACTTCTGAGAACCACGAAAGTGCTATGGGAATCCATGCACAATGTGATATGATTGCATCACAATTCCTAAGAACACGATCATGCTTAACGAGGATTGAACTCGTGTCAGGCTTGTGGTTTGCAAACTACTTAACCACTAAACCTGTAAAAGATGTCAAAAATAAGGTTTCTCACATAGCCTTTTGTCACATAATAGGCTTTAAAATGGCGAATCTCGTAAGCTGGGTAGCCAAATATGTCACTAATTTAATATAGTAGAATATGTACGTGTTTGTATTTGCGATATACTTTATTAACCAATTTTTTATCCCGAGTATAGTTGGACTAGTTACTTAATGTTCAGAACGATTTTTTTGTACGTAGATGATATGAGTATCAGCCTATTTGATTAGTGAAATATATACTTACTATTTTATGAAATATATACTTACTATTTTATGACAAAACCCTTTGAACCTTTTGGCCCACATAGGTGAATGAGAGGATATTCTTTAGGTTATATACCATAGTGCGTTAAAAGTGTATGTCTTGAAGTTGATAGTATGCTTTGGGCCTTTGGCGAAGATAGGTATGTCACCTGTTGTTATATAGTTGTTCCAGCATTAGTCCAAAAAAAATATACGAACTCTTCAAGTTTTTTTCACAAAGACTCCAAGCGTTACTTTTCTTTTACAAAGATTAAGACTAATAATTCTAGCATCCGCACACGGAGAGCATTTAGTCATATGTAGATCAAGATTTCCAAAGACATTTAGTCATAGGCAGGTAAAGTTTGTTTTATTGCTTGTGTATTAGTACACATTGCAAGAGACTAACCAACATTCATTTACAGAAGGGGATCTAAAGTCGTCTCTCGAGTTGCTCCTTCTCGAGATCCTCATCCTCTCATTTAAACCATTAACAACAAAATTTTGCAAGGGATACTTCATATCCATTACTAAGAAAATATATGTTCAGCATGAAACATAAACATAAAATAAGGAAATAAGTTTTGGTTTTATTCCATATTGGTGAATGAGAGAAATTCTTCTAAGCTTATATACCATGGCTCATATGAATTGCATGTCTTAAAATACTATGCTTTCATCCTCATATATCATTCCATGATATTATTGATGTAGTATTTGAGTTTGGAAAAATTGTACAAGCTTTGAAGTTTTTGTAACATAAACTTTCAAAATTTACTTTTCTATTAATCCAACATAGACTTTCAAAATTTACTTTTCTCTTATAAGGAATAAGAAGAATTGTCCACGATAATATTTACTTTTCTCTTATAAGGAATAAGAAGATAGGTATGCACGCGTTTAAACTTAACTGAGTTGTGGCAGTTTGGATTTTGGTTATATGTTACGAAATCAACAGACAAGGTTTCGAACTTTATTCATTTCATTTTCCCTTCTAAATTTTACAAAGTAGCTGTTGGTTTATGATTACAAAATAAGAGAGCTTATGGTCTTAGCTTATAATAACCATTTCCACTAAACTTTTGGTGTTTGGGCTCGGGTTTGCTTTGTTTTTCGAAACAAGTCACAAAGTGAGTTTGGTTTGTAGTTTAAGAATACAAGTGGACATGCTATATATCGAAACGAGTTAAAAACAAAACGGTTTACAAAACATGTTTGCTAATCCACACAAGTATACGCGATTTCATGAAGTTTTTAACGTGTAAAAATATGTTTATACAAGCTATGGATTTGAATGGGTCAAGATAACATGTTTAACGCGTGATATGATTTTATAACTTGCAACATGCATGCATAGTGTATGGAAAAAGGTCACAACTAGCTTACAACACCTCTAGGGTGGTGAAGAGATCGAAAGATCAAGATTCGGACATGAGGAACTTATAAAACAACCCGAACACCTTTCTAAACACTCGAATACCCTATGCAACTTCCTAGTTTTTACAAAACCCTTTTAAAAGCCTCCCTTTTTCCTCCTTGGAGCCTACTGAGATTGCATGTAAAGAGAGGGTGGAAATGTTTTTGCACTAAGTGAGTTTTTGGAGTAAATGTGGAAGGGAAATAGGTGCATGGCACGTATATATGCATTGAGAAGTCTTAGATATTTTAGTTTTTTAAGTCACATTTCTAAATTTGAAAGGTAAAGAGTGTAGATTTGATCAAAGGGCCAAGTGTAAGCAAAATTTAAGGAATGGAGGCATGGTTTCACTCATTGCCTTACACACATTAGTAATACAAATGGTGTATGTCCAAAAACAAGAAAAATTAGTTATCTCAGTGAGTAGTCTTTCATTTGTGTACAAAAGAAATGAAGGGATGTGGTTTGGAATTTTGTAAAATGTGTAAGAAGTGAAATCATTTAGTATTAGTGGGGTTGGTAAGTATACGTATATTATTTAGACTCAGAAGAGATAGTTTGTGACTTGTGTTTTGGTACCTCTCACTTTGCAACAGAATAATACAAGGGTCTCGTTTGGTTTTTTGTCCCATTCGCAAAAAGAAAGATAAACAACAAAGGGTGGCATGGGCTTGGAATGGGAATTGGATTATAAAATCATGTAATCACAAAACAATTAATTGCAGTCGGTTGGGCTAATTGGAATCGGGCTAAGTGGAATCAGGCTAAGCCCAAAAAATAATGTGATGCGTTTGGTTGTTTGACCGACCCAACAAAAAGAAAGAAAAATTAGGAAATGAACTAGTAATAAAATTAAAATTAATAAATTTTATAAGTTTAATCGTGTGTAAAAATGTAATTGTCGCGAAGGTTCGTGTCGGAAAAACATGACGGTTTTCGGGTATAGCTCGGGATAATGTATTACGTAATGATTTGTAACTTAAGAAAAAAAATGGTGCTAAATTATCATTGATCCATAATAACTTTAGATAATTACAATTTTATTTTTACGGGTTCTTACAAGTTAATATATTCTTTGAAACGAACTATTTTCTAATTAAAATCGTACGTCACCACAACTAAACTTATATTTGGGATTATTTATGACGTTACATTCGTGTATTCAATATAAGAATTTAATCTTAAACCTTCGTTACCTCGTCCTTAACCAATGTACAGATTCATGTAAGGATCACTCTATTCTACCACCGTGATATGTTCCTTTCAGAAATCAACGAATGAAATGAGAAAGGACTCTTAATCTAGCAGGCAACTCAAGGAAGAAGAAAACAATTTCAAACTGGAAAAAGGATTTCTTATTGTTTATTGACTTGAGAATTTACGAGAGAGAATTTGTTACAGATTCAAAGTTTAAATGTAATGAAAGACTACATGGTGTATCGATACAATGAATTGAGTGAAAGTGAATTACGCGGGAAATTATGTTATGATAGTTCTTTGGCTTATTTGAATTTTCTTGTTTGACCTTTGATTTGACTTTCGTTGACTTCACATTTAGACACTTAACACATCGCCATGCCCTTCAGAGTATATATTATTTGGTTTAACTCAGCAACTCTATGAAGCATCATATCTTGAATTCTATATCCCGGCTCGGTGTCCGTTTGGCACCCATTATCAATGTGTTTTGTCTAGCTAAACAGTATCTTTCCATCCGGACCGTGACAAGCCACGCCCTTTTATATCATGATGGTTAAGGTACTATTAAGGGTTAATTGCTTGAAAATGTATTATACTTGCCATTTTTTTATATTGTGTGTACTGAACATTTTTTTCTTATTGTGTGTACTGAACTTTCAAATTTCGACTATTGTGTGTATTTTTTGACCATTTTACTATTATGTTTTTTAAATTTTAAAGGGTAAAACAGTCATTTTACATGACAGAATAGTCACAAAATACACACAATAGTCAAAATCTTAAAGTTTAGTACACACAATAAGAAAAAAAAAGTTCAATACACACAGTAGCAAAAGGTGACACAGATAATACATTTTTAAGCAATTAACCCTATTATTAAAGCTAGCCTTCATATGTGAAAATTGTACAACTATTCCTTTGTTGTGAACACAAATTCGGGTGAATGAATGTGTTCTTAATGTAACGAACTAACAGTGGCGGGTATAGGAATTTTTAGAAGGGTATGCACTATTTGGTTTGGGTTTTCGGGTCAAGCTTTTTTGGTTTTCATGTTTAGCGGTTCAATTTTTTTATTGGTTAAGAAAAAATGCAAATGAACTATCATTTCTCATCATTTAATAAAGATTTCCTTGTACAATCTTTTATTAGCACCCACTACACAATACACATCTTATGTCTTGTCTTTGTCACTTTCATCATCAATTCTTTGTAGAAGCTCAAAGGATTCTTAGTTTAAACAAGTAAACAATTTTCGTGCTCGTATAAGACTAAATTTTTTCCATGAATAACATATGAAATATCTTAAGGTGTGTATAAAGTCATATAAATAACACAAACAAGCACAATATGACGTCGTTTATGTATCGCTATCAAGTGTATACACAACATATTGGAAATAAATTTCATCAGTTAGGAAGTTAATGGATGAGGGGAATGTCAACAAAGAAGCCGCTTATAGTTGTATTTTAATCAAGAACATAATGTGTTGCATAGGATAATTCACATCCTTTTATTACTTTAAAGTTTAACTCTTAACGAGCTAATTTATGTTCAACATGAAGCTAATATGAATGAGCATTTAAGCATTTTCAATAAAAACTTAGAAGATGGAAATATGTTTTGGTTCTATCCCGCAGAGGTGACGAGCAAACATTGGCTTAGTTTATGACTATGCCACTTCAACATGGAATGCCCTGTCTTTTTCTACATTTGTCGTAACTTAGCGTCTTAGCCTTAACATTTTATGCATTTTATGATGGTATAACTATCTTAGTCATCAATAAAAAATCAAAATAAGTATATTGTTTTGAAAAGAAAATGATTAATATTTTTATTCTCTGTTTACTTAAGCAACTAATTAGAAGGAACACCATGGACGCCACATGGCGTGGACTTTGAAAATTTGAATATCAACTCCAACTAAAGCTGCATATAGACTATTTGTAACTTATTTTTCCATGGTTGCATAAAGGCTAAATAAACTTCTGAGAACCACGAAAGTGCTATGGGAATCCATGCAAGGTGTATTATGATTGCATCACGATGCCTAAGAACACGATCATGCTTAACGGGGATTGAACTCGTGTCAGGCATTTGGTTTGCAAACTACTTAACCACTAAAACTATAAAAGAGGTCTAAAATAAGGTTTCCCACATAGCCAATTGTCACACAATAGGCATTAAAATGGCGAATCTCGTAAGTTGGGTAGCCAAATATGTCACTAATTTAATATAGTAGAATATGTACATGTTTGTATTTGCAATATCTTTTATCAACCAATTTTTTATCCATAGTATAGTTAGACTAGTTACTTAATGTTCAGAACAATTTTTTTGTACATAGATGATAGGAGTATCATCCTATTTGATTAGTGAAATATATACTTACTATTTAATGACGAAACCCTTTGAACCTTTTGGCCCACATAGATGAATGAGAGGATATTCTTAAGGTTATATACCATAGTGCATTAAAAGTGTATGTCTTGAAGTTGATAGTATGCTTTGGGCCTTTGGCGAAGAATAGGTGTGTCACCTATTGTTATATAGCTGTTTTAGCATTAGTCAAAAAAAAAAAAAAAAAAAAAAAAAAAAAAAAAAACTCTTAAGTTTCTTTTTACAAAGACTCCAAGCTTTACTTTTCTTTTACAAAGATTAAGACTAATAATTCTAGCATCCGCACATGGAGAGCATTTAGTCATATGTAGATCAAGATTTCCAAAGACATTTAGTCATAGGTAGGTAAAGTTTGTTTTATTGCTTGTGTATCAGTGAACATTGCAAGAGACTAACCAACATTAATTTATAGAAGGGGATCTAACGTCGTCTCTCGAGTTGCTGCTTCTCAAGATCCTCATCCTCTTATTTAAACCATTAATAACAAAATGTTGCAAGGGATACTTCATATCCGTTACTAAGAAAATATATGTTCAGCATGAAACATAAACTTAAAATAAGAAAATAAGTTTTGGTTTTATTCCACATTGGTGAATGAGAGAAATTCTTCTAAGCTTATATACCATGGCGCATATGAATTTCATGTCTTAAAATAGTATGCTTTCATCCTCATATATCATTCCATCATATTATTGGTGTAGTATTTGAGTTTGGAAAAATTGTATAAGGTTTGAAGTTTTTGAAACATAAACTTTCAAAATTTACCTTTCTATTAAGGCAACATAGACTTTCAAAATTTACTTTTCTTTTATAAGGATTAAGAAGAATTGTCCACGATAACATATTTTACTTTTCTTTTATACAAGGATTAAGAATAATTATCCAGGGTAACAGAAACGATAAAATTAGCGTCCCCACCAAACGGTTAACATGCATATTGTCAAACATTCAATAGGAAGATTTGTAATTTCCTTTGTTGAATTTTCTTATTAGATTCTTACTAATTATGAGAAAAAGGGTCAATTTATGCAATAGTATTGGATAAAGCTATGTCCTTTACCAAGTTTGAGTACATAAATAATCTCAACAATTAAGCTCTAATCGAGTTTGCTTCGATCAAGTATTAATTTTGCATATATCTTTGAGCTATTCTAGCTGTACAATCAATCTTGGCAAATAGCTTACATTCGAATTAAAATAAAAATTCAATCAAATAAGAAACCAAGTTTATGCTAAATAGACTCCCATTTTGACCACAATTTCAGACTTTCAAATACCAAAAGATAAATAATTTTCATTGCAAAAGATAAATCATTGTCATTGCAGACTCTTAGACTAACTTACGTTAATAGAAATTGTTGTCTAAATGTACATAACATCTGAGTCACATAATTATGGTACACTAAAAACCGTCGAAACCTCTCCTATGCTAAGTCATCTATAATCTATAAGTCCTCAATATAACGTTATCAGGGGACTAGCCAATGGTCATTAATGCAAGGGGAAACCTACAGCTCGCGGGTTGTTTGTTATCGGTATCATAATGGTGTTTTCATCAGGCTGAATTAAGGAAGCATATCATGTCTTCTGATGCTACCAAAATCCGCATGGTCGTCAAGATGTTGAGCTGGCCGTTTGACTTGCGTTGACCTTGACTTCGGGTCTTTTGTAAAATTGCTGAAAAGACAAAGAAAGATCGTTAGAGAGTTCGCTGGGCTAAGCCCAGGGGAACCTCCTCTGTCCATCAAGTCAGTATTGATCATGATGTTATATATGACCATGCTTAAGAGCTAGAATGCTAAGCTATAGATAGAGAGTTATGAGAAAGTGTTGTCTCTTTACAAGTGATCTTTGAGGGCTATTTATAGATGATCATATATGATAAAATATGCTAAGCTTATTTGGAGATAAGGATGCAAGTTGAACCAATGCAACTTGCTAGTTTCTTGATTGAGATTCGATATGGAAGATATGGAAGATACACTGAGATTCGATGAGATTTGATAAGGATGATACATGCTTCATTGGTTCCATGTATCATGACTATCCATGCACCCATACATCATATAATGTACCACATGTTGGTTCTCAAGTTGGTTCATCTCTAGATGCATTATTCTTGACATATATAAAAAGGAAGTAAATAATATATGAGTAATCCCATCAAGCCCCCTAGTCCATGTATGTTAAATCTTAATGCAACATGCATGGACTGGTACAATGGTTCTACGATCTATGTGATCATGCCATCGAAATAGGTGTTCGGTTTATGTAGCCGAATTGTAGATGTAGCATACGCAGACTTTAGTAATAATTGGGTATATATTCAACTTGTACCCATTTGGAAATCGTGTAAGCATTACTGTTATGATCTCTTTAGTTAAGAGTTTTTCAAGCATGTGTTAAGGATCATGGTTACGTGGTATGAATCACACTATGAAACTTGTGTCACAAAAGCAATATCCTCTAATTGACCAACTGTCAGTAAACTAAGCATGACATGAGGTATCAAACATAAGGGAACTTTATTCAATGTAGCCAACTGGAGAAAGAGGGTCAAAGACATGAGAGTTCAGAGTTGATCACTACCTTAGATCTTGTTGCGATAATTTAACACTACTATGGATCTATAAAACTTAGAGGAATACGACCCAAGCAGTAGAAAATCCAAAACCATAAGGGTGATTCCATGTAACACATTGTTGAAGACAAGTTCCCAGCAAGGATTCAAGAAATGCAAATGACGTTAGTACTCAAAACATATGTTTCTCGAAGCCCAAATAGCTGTTTTTCATAAGCAACCATGTGCCAGGAAGACATGATTTCTATGAGATAATGCGATAATTAATAACAAAGTAAGAACTTCTATGATTGTCGGATACACACAGTGTGACCGAGGATTAGTGTAATAAAGATGAAAGTATATGTAATACGTACACACACATATTTTTGTTTATATAACTTTAATCATGTAAGATTCATAAGACCAACTATGATAGGTGTAACTAGGGGTGAGCGTCGGGCCGGAACCGACCCGTCCCGACCCGAAACCGACAAAGCCCGAAACCGATTACATGCAAAAACCAAACCGACTCCCGACCCGTGTATGGTCGGTTCGGGATTCGGGACTATTCGGGACGTCGGGTTCGGTCGGTTTCCGGGAATTTGGCTTTGTTTTCTTGGTTCTCGACCCGTCCCGACCCGAAACCGACAAAGCCCGAAACCGATTGCATGCAAAATCCAAACCGACTCCCGACCCGTGTATGGTCGGTTCGGGATTCGGGACTATTCGGGACGTCGGGTTCGGGACGGTTTTCGGGTTTCGGGCGGGATTGCTCAGCCTTAGGTGTAACCATTCACTCCCCAGAGATCATGCATATAAAAGCTAATGGTCTTAATATCTTACCGGGTAAACATAGTAGTATATATAAGTTAGTCAAATATTTTTGAGATTGGCCTAACCATGTATCACTTTTGGTATTTGGACTATGATTTGTCCAAGCAGTTTTAAGATTTGTGTGTAACTTATATATGGCATATTCATGGCTTTCAACGTTGGACGATGTCTTGATTTCAACACTTTCATTGTTACATTTAAGCTTTGTGTGAAATATATTGCCCTTTTATGGCCTTATTGAGGCAATCTCTTTATTTGTTTTTACAATCTCTTTAAAAAAAAAGTTTTTAAGGAAAGTGACAAAGGATTCGAAATCGAGAGACTGAAATTGTAAAAACAATATATGAGTTTCAAAGCTTAGAAAAGTTTTACAAAATAACTGGAAAGTTATCCAAAGTGGTGGGACTGAAAATGTCAATTTGTAAAAATGACAAAGTTAAAAAAATGGGGCATAAACCACTGCCACGAATCGAACCAAGGACCTCACTCTAACAAACCAAACGCATAACCAACGGACCACTAGGCCTATTCGTAATATGGAATGCACGCGTTTAAACTTAACTGAGTTGTTGCACTTTGGATTTTGGTTATATGTTACGAAATCAACAGACAAGATTTCGAACTTTATTCATTTCGTTTTCCCTTCTAAATTTTACAAAGTAGCTGTTGGTTTATGATTACAAAATAAGAGAGCTTATGGTCTTAGCTTATAAATAAGCATATCCACTAAACTTTTGGTGTTTGGGCTCGTTATGGGCTCGGGTTTGCTTTGTTTTTCGAAACAATTCACAAAGTGTGTTTGGTTTGTAGTTTAAGAATACAAGTGGACATGTTATATATCGAAACGAGTTAAAAACAAAACGGTTTACAAAACATGTTTACTAATCCACACAAGTATACGCGATTTCATGAAGTTTTTAACGTGTAAAAATATGTTTATACAAGCTATGGATTCGAATGGGTCAAGATAACATGTTTAACGCGTGATATGATTTTATAACTTGCAACATGCATGCATAGTGTATGGAAAAAGGTCACAACTAGCTTACAACACCTCTAGGGTGGTGAAGAGATCGAAAGATCAAGATTCGAACGTGAGGAACTTATAAAACAACCCGAACACCTTCTAAACACTCGAATACCCCATGCAACTTCCTAGTTTTTACAAAACCCTAAAGCCTTCCTTTTCCTCCTTGGAGCCTACTGAGATCGCATGTAAAGTGAGGGTGGAAATGTTTTTGCACTAAGTGAGTTTTTGGAGTAAATGTGGACGTGAAATAGGTGCATGACTCGTATATATGCATTGAGAAGTCTTAGATATTTTAGTTTTTTAAGTCACATGTCCAAATTTGAAAGGTCAAGAGTGTAGATTTGATCAAAGGGCCAAGTGTAAGCAAGATTTAAGGAATGGAGGCATGTTTTCACTCATTGCCTTACACACATTAGTAATACAAATGGTGTATGTCCAAAAACAAGTAAAATGAGTTATCTCAGCGAGTAGTCTTTCATTTGTGTACAAAAGAAATGAAGGGAAGTGGTTAGGCATTTTGTAAAATGTGTAAGTAGTGAAATACTTTAGTATTAGTGGGGTTGGTAAGTATATGTTTATTATTTAGACTCAGAAGAGATAGTTTGTGACTTGTGTTTTGGTATCTCTCACTTTGCTACAAAATAATACAAGGGTCTCGTTTGGTTTTCTGTCCCGTTCGCAAAAAGAAAGAAAAACAACAAAGGGTGGCATGGGCTTGGAGTGGGAAGTGGATTACAAAATCATGTAATCACAAAACAATTAACGGTGGTCGGTTAGGGTAAGGGAACCGGGCTAAGCCCAAAAAATAATGGGATGTGTTTGGTTGTTTTACCGGCCCAACAAGAAGAAAGAAAAATTAGGAAATTAATTAGTAATAAAATTAAAATAAATAATCTTATAAGTTTAATCGTGTGGAAAAATGTAATTGTCGCGAAGGGTCGTGACGGTTTTCGGGTATAGCTCGGGATAATGTATTACGTAACGATTTATAACTTAAGAAAAAAAATATGATGCTAAATTATCATTGATTCATAATAACGTTAGATAATTACAAGTTTATTTTTACGGGTTCTTACAAGTTAATATATTCTTTGCAACAAACTATTTTCTAATTAAAATCGTACGACACCACAACAAAACTTATATTTGGGATTATTTATGACGTTACATTCCTGTATTCAATATAATAATTCAATCTTAAACATTCGTTACCTCGTCCTTAACCAATGTACAGATTCATGTAAAGATCACTCTATTCTACCATCGTGATATGTTCCTTTTAGAAATCAATGAATGAAATGAGAAAGGACTCTTAATCTAGCAGGCAACTTAAGGAAAAAGAAAAGAGTTTTAAACTAGAAAAATGATTTGTTATTGTTTATTGACTTGAGAGTTTACAAGAGAGCATTTTTACGGATTCAAAGTTTAAATGTAATGAAAGACTACATGGTGTATCAATACAATGATTTGAGTGAAAGTGAATTAGGCGGGAAATTCTGTTATGATAGTTCTTTAGCTTATTTGACTTTTCTTGTTTGACCTTTGAGTTGACTTTCGTTGACCTTCACATTTAGACACCTAACACATCGCCATGCCCTTGAGATTATATATTATTTGGTTTAACTCAGCAACTCTATGAAGCATCATATCTTGAATTCTATATCCCGGCTCGGTGTCCGTTTGGATCCCATTATCAACGTGTTTTGTCTAGCTAAACAGTATCTTTCCATCCGGACCGTGACAAGCCACGCTCTTTTATATCATGATGGTTAAGGTATTATTAAGGGTTAATTGCTTGAAAATGTATTATACTTGCCATTTTTTCTTATTGTGTGTACTGAACTTTCAAATTTCGACTATTGTATGTATTTTGTGACCATTTACCATTACTTTTTTCAAATTTTGAATGGTAAAACAGTCATTTTACATGACAGAATAGTCACAAAATACACCCAATAATCGAAATTTAAAGTTCAGTACACACAATAAGAAAAAAAAGTTCAATACACACAATAGCAAAAAGTGACAAATATAATACATTTTTAAGCAATTGACCCTATTATTAAAGCTAGCCTTCATATGTGAAAATTGTACAACTATTCCTTTGTTGTGAACACAAATTTGGGCGAATGAATGTGTTCTTATGTTACCAACTAACAGTGGTGGATATAGTAATTCTCAGAATGGTATGCACTATTTGATAGGATGTTCGGTAATCAAGTTAAGCTTACAAATTTAGGTTTTTTGGTTTGGGTTTTCGGGTCAAGCTTTTTTGGTTTTCATGTTTAGCGGTTCAATTTTTTTTTATTGGTTAAGAAAAAATGCAAATGAACTATCATTTCTCATCATTTAATAAAGATTTGCTTGTACAATCTTTTATTAGCACTCACTACACAATACACATCTTATGTCTTGTCTTTGTCACTTTCATCATCAATTCTTTGGAATATAGAAGCTCAAAGGATACTTAGTTTAAACAACAAGTAAACAATTTTCGTGCTCGTATAAGACTAAAATTTTTCCATGAATAGCAGATAAAATATCTTAAGTTGTGTATAAAGTCATATAAATAACACAAACAAGCACAATATGAAGTCGGTTATGTATCGCTATCAAGTGTATACACAAAATATTGGAAAGAAATTTCATAAGTGAGGAAGTTAATGGATGAGAGGAATGTCAACAAAGAAGCCGCTTACATTTGTATTTTAATCAAGAACATAATATGTTGTATAGGATAATTCACATCCTTTAATTACTTAAAAGTTTTACTCTTAACGAGCTAATTTATGTTCAACATGAAGCTAATATCAATGAGCATTTAAGCATTTTCAACAAAAGCTTAGAAGATGGAAATATGTTTTGGTTTTATCCCGCATAGGTGACGAGCAAACATTGGCTTAGTTTATGACTATGCCACTTCAGCATGGAATGCCCTGTCTTTTTCTACATTTGCCGTAACTTAGCGTCTTAGCCTTAACATTTTATGCATTTTATGATGGTATAACTATCTTAGTCATCAATAAAAAACCTAAATAAGTATATTATTTTGAAAAGACAATGATTCATATTTTTATTCTCGGTTTACTTAAGCAACTGATTAGAAGGAACATCATGGACACCACATGGCGATTCATGGACTTTGAAAATGTGAATATCAACTCCAACTAAAGCTGCATATAGACTATTTGTAACTTATTTTTCCATGGTTTCATAAAGGCTAAATACACTTCTGAGAACCACGAAAGTGCTATGGGAATCCATGCACGATGTGATATGATTGCATCACAATTCCTAAGAACACGATCATGCTTAACGGGGATTGAACTCGTGTCAGGCTTGTGGTTTGCAAACTACTTAACCACTAAACTTGTAAAAGATGTCTAAAATAAGGTTTCTCACATAGCCTATTGTCACACAATAGGCTTTAAAATGGCGAATCTCGTAAGCTGGGTAGCCAAATATGTCACTAATTTAATATAGTAGAAGATGATGGTTGAGGAAGGTTCCACTATGGGTGTGTTGGAGTTTAGGAGATACAATCCACCATGAAGGGTGCCATGAGTACTAGTTCCATCATGGTCCTGAAAGATAAATCTTTCATGAGTAAATCTGATTGAAAAAAGTGTTTTGTGAAGAAGTCTGCTTATGGAGATGAGGTTATAGGTGAAGGTGGGGACATAGAGAACTTCATGGATGGTGAGTGAGGGTGTAAGGTGCACTGATCCAACATAATACACATTTTTTGTGTGTCCATTTAGTAATGAAACTGTGATAGGTGTATGAAGTTTGGTGATGTTATGCATGAGACCAAGTGATATACAAATATGATTTGTGGCTCCACTGTCAACAATCCATATAAATGATGTTTTGGTGATGTTTGAAGCAATGAATGACTAGATCTTAGCAATAGAATTAAAAGAATGAATACCAGTGATATTTGTAGGAACTGAGATGTGAGGTTCAAATGAAAGTATACCTGCCATGTGTGTGGCCATACGAGATGGATCATTCTGAGCATTTTGCATTAAGAGAAGAACTTGATTCAGCTGATTTTGTAACTGAACCATCCTAGCATTGACTTGGGCTTCTGAGTCACTTATGGAAGTAAAAGGTGAGCATTGATCAAGTGGGCTAAATGGTGGTTCAGTCTCCATTGGTGGTAAGGACTCATTGGTGACCATGTGAATAGACCTTACATTCCTATTTGAGGTTGTGGTTGTTGGAAATGTATATATTTACAAACATGTGAATGTCCGGATTCGAACTCGTGACCACGGGATTGCACACATTAGCG
This sequence comes from Chrysanthemum seticuspe, assembly GCA_019973895.1. Classification (NCBI taxonomy): domain Eukaryota; kingdom Viridiplantae; phylum Streptophyta; class Magnoliopsida; order Asterales; family Asteraceae; genus Chrysanthemum; species Chrysanthemum seticuspe. The sequence goes on from BPTQ01000001.1 coordinate 46,349,988, forward strand.
AATGAGAATTAAAGTTAATAATTAATGTTTATGTTTACGATTAATTATTACACATTAAGTCCGGTTAACGATCGATAAGTATTTAACGGAAAAATGACTAACGACCGTTAAATGGAAAAGAGAAGGACTAGAAATGGAAACTTGGAAAAGTTATGGAATGGGCTTTGGGCTTCCATCATGGCCGGCCATAGGGGGTCTCTCCAAAGCCTAATTCACAAACTTGTTCCCTAAGTTTACCTACTAGTATATAAGGAGGGGTAGGTTCTAGGGTTTCATACACTTGTGCATTGAATTAACCCTAGATCTCTCCTTCTCCTCTCTCTTGTCCCAATCGGCCGAACACCCCATTTGTAAGGGAGTTTGGTTTCGTTTTTCTTAAACGAGGACTTGTGTTAGATCTAGCAATCGCTTGATTCGTTGGTTAATTCGTGTGTACAAGAACGTGGTTGTAAGACATTATTCTTACACCAATTAGTACTTCTTTGTTTTGCTTTGCTCGAGGGTTGTTTTGCTTTGCTCGAGGGATTTGTCATTAGCAAGAGGTACGTTACGCATACTTTCAGTTAATTAATTTATTTGTTATGATCTTAAGTCTTCCGCTGTGTACTCTTGATGTCTTTATGTTTTATTGTATTTTATATATCATAAACTCAACAGTGGCATCACGAGCCTTGTATAACAAGTAATTAATTACTGAAACACATAATTAAAATAAACATGATTGTGTTATTATTTGTATGCGTAGATCTAGGGTTTGCAAAACCTAAACCCTAATTTTGAGGGGGGGCGTTTTATTTGGTGCCCTAATTAGGGTTTTGTAAACTATTGTTTTAATTGGATTAGAAACCCTAAGATGCATGCAACTTTATGTGTATATGCGTAACTCTGTTTAATTGCATTAATTGTTAAGTGTAATTGATATCCATGATAATTATCTGCATGTTTTATCATGGATCTGTTTATTGTATGTCTTTCCTGTTTTAAGTGATATACATTAAATAATGATAGATCTTAAATTGGGGAAGACCTCAATAATTATTATTTAATCAATTATGTGCTATGTGGTATATATTTAGTTTTGACTTATGCAATCGATGAATCGATGCATGTGGTTCACCTTGTACATAGATGAAAACGGGTGGAAGTCTTAATTAAATATATGCATATTGACAGATATAAAATTGGTTATTAATAGGATTTATCAAAACTGTTTGCATGTGGCTATTTGATATGCATGACTTTTATTTGTTATGTATTCATTGTTTATTTGTTTATTTTTATAAATACTTGCTTGTTTGTGTTTTGTAACAAGGGTATTTTTAAAAGAAAAATAAACTGATCTAAACAATGGTGAAACATGTATTTTTAAGAATAGTAATCATAATCGTTTAATTTATTGATGACTTTGGTACAAATGACTGAAAGGCTCACCCATGAGAATTAACTAATAAAAGGGGTTTAAAGAAGTGCGCACAGACACACTGAAAGGATGTCTAAGGTTGTGCTTTAGCGCGTACCTGGTCCTCTGCCCTCTGTAAGTTCGAATGGAGCTACTTAGTAAGCCATTAAATGTGCAAGCTCATCTTAAGGGCGAATTAGTTTTAATTCCATGCGCCACTTCGGTGGTAATTATCCGAAACACTAAGTGTTTACACTTATGCAAAAGTACGGTATAATGGATGATAATTAACACTAAATTCCTTGATTGGTGAAACCAATACCTCAATTAAAGTTTGATGATGAAAAACTTAAACATTAAAACAAGATATAAATGTTTTAATAAAACCTATGTTACGAAGATGAATGCATGACATCTTTGTACATATTTGATTTTACATCAAAACTATTACCCTTTAATTTAAGTTATATGCCATCCAACGAAACGGAAACACCTAAGATTATTTTTTATTTGCGTGAGACCGTGACTTAGATCGTAATCAAAGGGTAAAATGTCCACGTGTCGTGAGAACGGGCATGGACGATTTTGCAGTTTCTTAAGTTAGACAACTTAATTGAGTTTTGTAGTGAGAACTGGCAACTCAAGGCATAAGATGGGATAAAACATGTTTACATGGCAATTGAAATTGGCTATATGTAAATCCCATAAATCTAGGAATTGCAATTGAAATTGGCAATTGAGCACAAGCTCTACCACTTTGTATAAGGTTCATTACTAGCAAATCAACTGACGTGATGAGATTATGACAATTTGGATCCTAGTTTTCAGTGAAAATTAAATGGTTATATGTTTATGAACCATGGGTGTTTAATTTTCTTGAAAAGGTTAATTATCGAAAATACTAAAATTGAATTTTGTAATTCTTTTGAATGTATAATTGCAACATTTAACCGTAAACGAAGTTTAGTCTTTGATCAATAAATTGTTCCATTCTGCTTTCAAACAAATGTTTAATCGAGAATAATTTACCGAAAAGACAAACGAAGTCTCTTTTCCATGGGAAAAGCATTAGACTCAATCCTATTCCTTTTCATGAATGAGAAAGGTATAATAGGAACGTTTTGAATTGTCTAAATTCTAATGTAACTCATAGCAATGAATTGCACGTCATATTTTCCATAAAGATTTCATTACCTTCATTAGGTGAATGAATCATTTTGTAACAAACATGAATGTTGGTTAACTGGAAAACATGTATATGAGTTACTAAATTAGAAGCTAGACTAATTACCGCGAAAATTGGTAAAAGGCAAACTAGCATATTTTATCTAGTTGTTTTGCTTTAACCTTTAAAGGTGCTACATACCATTATGGGCATGGTAGGCCTGTTAAGGAAGAAATTGCATACCCAATTTTTCAAGTTAATAACTTTGATGGATAACCCATCATTCATAGAGTAGAATACATCTTTTAGTACCTTAGTAATGATTACGTATGGTTCTTTAAAGGTGTAGGAAAGTAAAAAGCAAGCAAGTTGTTTTAACTGGTTATGCAACACTTACAATGTTGTCAGATTCAGTGGGAGCATTTGTGTTGCATTACTGAATAAGAAGTTGTTTTAATGATTTCTAATTCAGTGGGAGCTACAAGCCTTATTTCCTGTGTAGTAACCCAAATTATCTTCAAAGATAATTACTTTCCAATTGTAGACACTTATGTTTTAAGGATAGTCGTGTACGTTTCCTTACTAAACAATATAGTTCTACATCTACTTGTTATATCTATGACACAAATCATATTAATCAAATAAACGAACGTGCATCATGTTGTTTATCTGCTACATGATGTTGTTCCATGCACAAGTGGGAGAAATCTTTATTGTGTGCAAGATACAACACATATAAATATGATTTAAATGGATTCTCTTGATCGCAAGGTAAGAGAGTTACGTTCTAATAGGAATTATATATTTTATATGTATGATTGCCTTATTAAGAACATGTGTCAAAATGATAACAAAGACTACTTTATTTTCAAAATTTATGTCATTCAATATTTAAGAAACACTTGTAGTTACAATTTATGTTACGTGAGAACGTGAACTAGATTATAGCCCAAGGTAAAATATCCACGTGTCGTGAGAACGAGCATGGATGATTCTGCAGTTTCTTACATTGAACATTTCATTGAATGACATAATTAAATGAAGTAATCTGATACTACTTTGAATTTGAGTATTCGTTGAATGACTTAAATATATGTAGTAAATATTAACTTGAAATATTAACTTGAAACCTGAGATGGTGTTCATAATTACTTTAATTATAAATGTTTATGATTTTGTAAAGTCACAAACATGAAGTCTGTTAATACAAGACTTACAATAAAAAGTAAGACGTTAACTTGCTATGTTTTAAGACATGTGCATGAAGTCAATGAGTTGATCAAAGACTTATAACGTATAGTGGGATTATAACTGATATGTCTTTTGATTTGGTCAAAAATACTTGTGTTATAATACATGCAATTGACTTGGTAATTCTATTGTACCATTAAGTTTTACTTTGTTGGTAAATAGATGAGCCAAAGAGTAGATGGTTATCTTAAATATTGTTAGATTATCTTACAATATTAATTCTAATGAAATACCATAGTTTTATGGTATGTTCAGTTAGAAGAATCAAAATCTATTAGCATGTTTGATTCAAGATAACTATAGTTTCTTCCAAAAGTTATCAAGGTTAGAATATTGAGTATAGATTGAATATACTCAATAAGACTCCAACCTAGAAGATTAATAAGACACCATTTGTTTATGGAATGTGATGAATCACATTAAGTCTTATAATGAAGTTCTGAATTTGTTAAACTGCTTGTATAGTGAGTTGTAACAAAATAATGTTAGGAACTGTCAATGTTTTTTGTAATATCCCAAAAGAGAACAATGTATTGTTGCTCTACTTGCTAAACTATTTAAAGGTAATCTTTAAATTGTTAAAGGCAAGTGGGAGTTTTGTTTAAAATCTTGAAAGATTGAATTACAAAATACATAATCTTCTAAAATACACTAGCAAATATCATGATGAGGTTAAACATGTAAATGATAGACCTCAATATGATGGAATTTTCGTTCATAGATCCGAAAGGATATCTCAGATATTTAATATGCTGAGAAATATGAGTTACAGGATCATGGTAAGCCTGATAATCATAATGATGAATTTACCAAATGATGAATTGTGGTAAATCAATCATACTATGAATGTTGAGATGTTGTCCATAAAGATAATCAACTTTAGATACTTGGTTTATCTTAATAATGAATATGAGTTTCTTCAAAGGATGAAAACCTTAGTGGTTTAAATCTTTATATAGAAATCATATGGACAATATTGTACACATATTTAATGCATGTCTAGTGATAATAATATTAATCATATTTAAGCAATTAACTATGATTGAATATTCTTTTCTAGATATATTAAATAGAAGTATAAAGATTATAATTGTATTACTTAGTTTCATTGATATGAAATTTTGACAATGAATATCAAAACTCTTTGTTGTGAATTACTTTTGCGAGGACGATAAGTAATACAAAGTAGTTTATGAATTCAAATAATCTTTGAATTTGTACAGACTGCAAGAATCCATGAATGGATATATGCATGCATCTAGGAGATGATTCTTATGTTTAATATTAAATCCATGTTTGATTTAATAATTAAAATAAAATTGCTCATAAGTATTCCTGAAAGCTAGTGGGAGTATTATTTATTTTTCTTAAATCTTATATGTTGTATGGGCAACTACATTCCACTTAAATTAAGTTTTAGTTGGGAATGAAACTTCGTTTGTAAGATTTGGAAATAATATATACAACCTTGGAATACATGTTTATAAACATATGCGGTAAAATAAATGAGTCTAATAAAACATGATAAATACATATCTTTGACAAGATATAATATGAATGAGATCTTAAAGTTTAACTTGAAGATTCATCATGTACATCATGTTGTGTATAAGATTGTTGTGTCATGCTTGGTTACAAGATGATTTGACAACATTGAAAGTTGTTAGTGTAATAAATATTTTAAAAGGAATATGTTTGGATTTAGAATCTCATTCCACAGTCTGGATATGCTCCTAGATTCTATGGACGAAAATATGGAAATTATTTCATAATTGTCATTGCCAACAAACTTGAGTTTTGTAGGCACCAACATTACACTATAACTGTTCGAAGTTTACGGATGTTTAAAGAGCATATTGTTGTACACAATGATGCTGGTATAATTGAGATGACACTCAATTCTAGTCATGGTATCGTTGGTGATGACCATGTTGACTAGTTATGCTCAATTAAGAGCATAGTTGCATTATACATTAAAGAATAAAGAATACTTTAAACTTTAAGTGTTGAAGGATGATTGTCATAAAAGGGTGGTTCAGGTTATCACGTACCTTATGGAATGATATGACAATATCAAGATATGTGTAAACACATACAAGAAATTCAATTATTGAATTTTTGAAATAAGTATTCTCAAAATTCTTGTAGATCAAAGTTAGTTGAAATTATGCCTTGTCAACAAGTATGAGTTGCATGACTTGTGGAAAAATTCATTAACTGAGAATTATCATGCATTGATCTATTTAGTATTTGGATAAAGGATGTTAAACAATTATTATTTATAATGAATTAAAGTACGGTATACGTTTAATTTCATTTATAATATTGTGTCCTATGTTTGCATGTTTAAATCCATGAATAACTTAAGTTATTCTAAATAGTCCGTTGTCAATCAATAACATGGGAATGATATTGAATTAAGACAAATCTGAGTATTAGTTAGAATATACTTGAAAGTATATTGATGCGTAGCATGACTAATTTCAGATGATATTCAATGAATTGAGTATAGGACTTATCCCACTCACATGATGATACTTTATGGATCTTTGTCATTAAGTATATCATGGATATTTATCCTCTGACTTGAGATACAAGAGATATGTCATGGATGTAGTGCATTTTTGTGAAGCAATCTAACGCTATACGTAACTGGTAGTTATAAGGGTTGTTTTCAGAAGTGTTGCGAAATTTATGAATCCTGCTTGTAGTCAAAATGGGATTTGTTTCCTTCAAATTTATTTTGAAGTATAATACTACTGGGCCCCTCGTAGGGTTGTTAAGATGTTTGCATGGCCATGCCCAAGGTCTTCTGGAATATGTTCAGAAGAATTGGTAATCTTGATCAATCACATAAAGCGAGAAACAGAATAGTTAATTAAGAAATGAGTGAGATCCATATTCTTATTAACATGGTATTAGAAACAAAAGGATGAATATGATGATGAATCATCAAAACTTGGTTTTTCTCCAGAAAACCATACACGAGTTGTACAGGGGGCATTGGCGTGTTGCTAGACGCTAACCAATGTCATTTCACGTTTTGTAAACATATCCAAGTGGGAGCTGTTGGAAATGTATATATTTACAAACATGTGAATGTCCGGATTCGAACTCGTGACCACGGGATTGCACACATTAGCGAATGAGAATTAAAGTTAATAATTAATGTTTATGTTTACGATTAATTATTACACATTAAGTCCGGTTAACGATCGATAAGTATTTAACGGAAAAATGACTAACGACCGTTAAATGGAAAAGAGAAGGACTAGAAATGGAAACTTGGAAAAGTTATGGAATGGGCTTTGGGCTTCCATCATGGCCGGCCATAGGGGGTCTCTCCAAAGCCTAATTCACAAACTTGTTCCCTAAGTTTACCTACTAGTATATAAGGAGGGGTAGGTTCTAGGGTTTCATACACTTGTGCATTGAATTAACCCTAGATCTCTCCTTCTCCTCTCTCTTGTCCCAATCGGCCGAACACCCCATTTGTAAGGGAGTTTGGTTTCGTTTTTCTTAAACGAGGACTTGTGTTAGATCTAGCAATCGCTTGATTCGTTGGTTAATTCGTGTGTACAAGAACGTGGTTGTAAGACATTATTCTTACACCAATTAGTACTTCTTTGTTTTGCTTTGCTCGAGGGTTGTTTTGCTTTGCTCGAGGGATTTGTCATTAGCAAGAGGTACGTTACGCATACTTTCAGTTAATTAATTTATTTGTTATGATCTTAAGTCTTCCGCTGTGTACTCTTGATGTCTTTATGTTTTATTGTATTTTATATATCATAAACTCAACAGTGGTTCTCTGAGAAGGTGGTTGATATTTGTTGTGTAATGGGTGCCCAACTGGATAACCAAGCAGCTTGTAACATTCCTCCTTGGGATGTCCTTCCTTCTTGCAATAGGCACAAAACACACCAGTTCTAAAAACATGCTTTCTTTTAGTTGCAGAGTTGTTCGTGTTGGATGGAGCAAAATTATTTGGTTGACTGGTTCTGTGAGGTGGAGTGTAGGTTCTTCTGTAAGTGTTGAGAGCAATTGGAGTGTTAGAGGGTTGTTTAGGTGATTCCTTTGCTTCTCCTCCTGCCTTAGCATGCTGTATGCTTTTGCCACAGTAGGTAATGGTTGCAGAAGTAGAATTTGTCCCCTAATGTTGGTGTAACATTCATTCAAACCCATGAGAAACTGAATGAGTCTCTTTCTTTGTTCTCTTTCACCATTCTCTTTGCCATTAACACAGATACACTTACAAGTGAATGCATAAGGAGCTTCAATTGCATCTAATTCATCCCAAAGAACCTTGAGCTTATGATAATACACTTCCATAGTACAATTTGATTGTTTTAATTCAACTATCTCATTTGCAATTTGTTAAATTCTATGCCCATCCAACTGAGAGTAATGCTCAAAGAACTCATTCCATAAAGCAAATGCAGAATTGATATAAGTGAGATGATTACCAATTTGATCAGATACATTGTTCAAGATCCAAGAAATAAGCATGTCATTGGCTCTTTCCCAGTAGTTTCTTAGAGATGATGTCAATGGAGGTTCCTTAAATTCACCATTAATCAGTTTCAACTTGTTCTTGGCACTGAGAGCAATGAGCATTGACCTTTTCCAAGATCCATAATTGTCTGAACCAGTGAGTTTCTTTGAGATTAACAAGAGTCCTGGGTGATCATTGGGATGGAAGTAAAGTGGATGGTGTGGTGAGTTGATATCATCTTCTGGTGTTAGTGATGTGGATGGTGTGGATGGATTGGATTCTGATTGAGTCATGGTGATTCAAGAAAATGAATGTCTGAAGGTTTTTCAAGAGTTGTCAATGGTGGATTAACTGATTTGTAACAGATGCAGTTGAGTTGTAACAGAATGTGATTGTTGTGAGTGATGATGATGATTAGATGGTGTAAGGATGGTGATTGTGATGTCAGAAATGGTGAGTAGTGGTAGATAATGGTGGTTTATGGTGAATTTTGTGTTTGAAAATTTTGGCGGGTAAATCTGTTGCGGTGGTTTGTTGCCGGAAAAAGTAGTTAGAGTTACCGGAGTCAGTTATTCACCACAGTTTGTTGGGAACCTGTCTCTGATACCATATCATGAAAATGAGAGAGAAACATATTTGACATACTGGAAGTGAAAATGCATTATGAAATTGTTAACTACAAATGAGGGTTTACAAGTGTTTAAATACTACATGTTGGAGGGAAAACTCAACTAACTATTAAAGGCTAACAACAAGCTAATTACGCTTCTAATGTTACTGAATTATATTGAGTTACATATATATAAGCTTCTATCCATAAGTATCTTCATCTTTGGAGGAGTGCCTGAGTAGCTTGCTCTGTTTCTACTAACAGGGTATGTTGTAGATTTGGGCTTGTGTACTGAGTTGATGGAGCAATCTGTGTGTACACCATTAGGTTTGTAGTTTAAGAATACAAGTCGACATGCTATATATCGAAGCGAGTTAAAAACAAAACGGTTTACAAAACATGTTTACTAATCCACACAAGTATGTTAAATTGTGGCAGTTTGGATTTTGGTTATATGTTACGAAATCAAAAGACAAGGTTTCGAACTTTAATAGATTAGGCTTATAGACTTAATCAACGGGGTTTTGATAAGATCTTCTATAATGTTGCTTATTGTGGAGATTTTAAGCTTAATTATTTTCCTTTCTGGTCTATTAGTGGCATAAGCTAATCCAAGCACTCAGCAAAAATATAAGAGATTATTTGTCATAAGCTGCGATTAAAGTTTATGCTTAAACCCACAAAGTAAGCTTAGGCAAAATGTATGAGATTATTTGGTTTAAGCTTGAGTAACATGATAAAAGCTCGACTTAGTTATATCAACTAAACTGTGTTACTGGACACAAATGCAGGAATCAAAGTCTCACCCGTTGACATAGATAGTAGATTTTGGTAATGTGTCTTTTTTGATAAATAAAAAATTTACGAATCTTGGTTCCTCACATCCAATAATCGAAGTGTTCCGCGCATTCAGCTATAGAGTTTATTACCCGATGAGTTTGTTAAGCTGCACCACACGGGGTCACGGCCTTATGGCCATAATCACTATAATTGGAACATAAGCTGATAAAACTAAACACCAAACAGCATATCATTAGCACATTGATTGTCATTTCAAGTATGCAAAGCCGCTATATGTGTCTGCTTAGAGATCAACAAGATTAAAAATGCTACAATGTAGCTGATTAGATACGAGGATAATAGTTTTGAATCTCATAGATAAGTAGCTTACAGAACTGGTCTTCAGTCATATCATTCAATAACACGCTTCCGTGCTTGGTCAAGACTTGCGCTCATTTATGAGCAATTCTAGATTCCTGCTACAAAACGTCTATACTCGACCAACAAAAATTGTGATTCTCAAAAGTCCAATTACACTGGGTGGCAATACTTTTCTGCTCTACTAGATATATGTGGTGACTTGGACTCATTTACGTACAAAGAAGTCGATTTAGATTCTTATACATCTAAAACAGGTCAAATTAAGTAAAACTCACTAAAAGTGGACGGGTCAAAAGAAAAACAGAAAATGTGAGTACAAGTAGAAGTGGTACTGATACTACAAAGAGTTATGCGATGGACGTTGATGTCGAAGATGAAGATGAAAATGATGAAATGTGTGGTGGTTTCATAGTTGATGACGAGGACGTGGGTGAAGGAACCGACGAGGGTGTGGGTGAAGAAAACGACGGGGATGATGAAGAGGAAAAATTCGAAGAAGATGAAGATGACGAGTAGTTGTTAGTTTTGAATTCACTTTAGATATTTAGTGTTTCTACTTTGTTTTATGGTTGTATGTTACTATTAACATGTACACTTACACAAGACTCCACGAGGCTCGTGATCTTTGTTAATATCCTATATGAAATCGTTGGTTTGTTTCATACTTCCACTTGTATTGTGTTATCTAACTATATGTGATCCGAACTTATGATATCTGCTTTACAGTTCGAAATCTGTTAATATTCAAGTATACAAATGGCATAAAATCGTTTTCTTTAGTGAGTTAGCAATAGACATAACTGCTCTAAGTGCTAAATTTATATTAACAATGCTGTCAGTTATGATCTGCATTATTCTTTTGTGACCGTAACGGGTACCTTTGATCCAAATGTGCTAAGACAATCTACCTATGAGAAGACAGGATTGCTTGTTCGGATTGTGCCTCCAGAGGAGCCAAGACACGATCCAAATGGTTGTTCATTATGTAGTAGGTATCATACGCAGCGAAAGCAAACTCTAGGTGTTTGGATTCTCGGTTGCACCATATTTATGTGGAATCAGTCACCAGGATTTCCGTTTTTCTTGTTTAGTAGCCATCTCATCTTTGCATAAAAAGTTCGATCAGGGCTCAACACACTCGATCACTGTCAAAAACTTGGAGCATGGATTCATTCTATTATTGAGAAATATTGTTCTATAGTATGTTCATGAATCACTTTCAATACAAACTTTGAGAGTTCAAATACTGTTAAAGTTATTACCTACGAACTGAATATTTGGTTGACTATAAGTGATCAAATTCATGTTGTCGCTCGCGCTTCTAGATTGCATCATCAGATTATTTGGATCCCAATTTTGATCAAATATCGGGTCAAAATACTCTCTCATGAATGATAGTGGAAGAAGAGGAAGATCAACATCGAGGTCAACGTCATTCTCAGTTACTTGATCAGGTTTGACCAAAGGCAATGATGCATCAGCACGACGTGCTTGATCATTGACCATTTGCAGTTGTAACTGAACGAGTTTCTTTTTCGTACTGGAGTTCCGGAAGTTTTTTAGAGCACTATCGGTTCTTCCTGGTAAGTAACTTGCTAGTTTGAAGAGAATAGCAAATGCAATTAAACATCTGTAACGAAAGTATACAAAGAAATTGCATGTAAAGTAGCTCGTGGTCTTTTATACTTGTTTCCTAACATGTTGTGTAGCTCGATTATGAGTGCGGCTTCTTTCAATGAAAAGCTTCCTCTTTTTAAACCAGGTCGCAGATGATTATTCCATCGTAACCTTCAAATTTTGCCGCATCTTTGTAATCCTACTTAGCATAAAAACGTAAATATGTTAATAATAAGTTTTGCAGATTTGGATAGTGTACATGCATTATTCAGTGTTAGATTTTTGCAAGCGGGTCATATGGTGTATAAAGTGTTTGGTTCGCAGGGTTGGGAATCACTAAGTCTTTGTACAGTGACCTCTTTGAGGGAAATAAAGAGAAATACCTGAAAGTTTAGGAAGGGAGCTCCAACAACCATGGCGGCCATAGGTAGTAAAATAGTTAACGAGTTTCTCGTCTTCTTCTGGTGACCATAGCTCTCTCTTTAGCTTTTGTCTAGCTAGTGCTCAATCTATTAACCCGTTCATGACTACATTTTCAGGTCACTAGGCAATATCAAAAGCTTTTGAATGTATTTACAATCTCTTGAAAAGCTAGCTGAATAACTCTGCTTTTTTATATATTTGAATAATCTTTTTATAACGTAAATGTTTCCATGGTAACATGCTATGATATTTTTAACCAGAGGAAAAAGTCATCGAAACTACATAACACTATCACTACATAATTTAGACTTGGAAAATGTGAATATCAACTCCAACTAAAGTTGCATAAAATTTAAATACACTTTTGAGAACCACGAAAGTGCTATGGGAATCCATGTAAAAATTACATCACATGCTTAACGGGGATTGAACTCGCGCCGCGCATCTGGTTTGCAAACTACTTAACCATTAAATCTATAAAAGAGGTCTAGAACATGGTTTCCAACATAGCCTATTGTCGCACAAATGGGTCACTAATTTAACATAGTAGAATTGTGTTTGTATTTGCGATATCCATTATTAACCAAATATTTTTTATCTGGAGTATAGTTGGACAATGGACTAGTTACTTAATGTTCTGAACGATGTTTTGTTGTAGATGATAGGTAGATACTTACAATTTTATGATGAAACCATTTGAACCTTTTGTCCCACATTGGTAATGAGAGGAAATTTTCTAAGGAAATTTTCTAGGGTGGTGAAGAGATCGAAAGATCAAGATTCGGACGTGAGGAACTTATAAAACAACCCGAACACCTTTCTAAACACTCGAATACCCTATGCAACTTCCTAGTTTTTACAAAACCCTTTTAAAAGCCTTCCTTTTCCTCCTTGGAGCCTACTGAGATCGCATGTAAAGTGAGGGTGGAAATGTTTTTGCACGAAGTGAGTTTTTGGAGTAAATGTGGAAGTGAAATAGGTGCATGGCTCGTACATATGCATTGAGCTGAAGTCTTAGATATTTTAGTTTTTTAAGTCACATGTCCAAATTACAAAGGTTAAGAGATTTGATCAAAGGGCCAAATGTAAGCAAGATTTAAGGAATGGAGGCATGGTTTCACTCATTTGCCTTACACACATTAGTAATACAAATGGTGTATGTCCAAAAACAAGTAAAATGAGTTATCTCAGTGAGTAGTCTTTCATTTGTGTACAAAATAAATGAAGGGAAGTGATTAGGCATTTTGTAGAATGTGTAAGTAGTGAAATCATTTAGTATTAGTGGGGTTGGTAAGTATATGTATATTATTACTCAGAAGAGATAGTTTGTGACTTGTGTTTTGGTATCTCTCACTTTGCTACAAAATAATACAAGGGTCTCGTTTGGTTTTCTGTCCCGTTCGCAAAAAGAAAGAAAAACAACAAAGGGTGGCATGGGCTTGGAGTGGGAAGTGGATTACAAAATCCCGTAATCACAAAACAATTAGTGGTGGTCGGTTTGGCTAAGTGGAACCGGGCTAAGCCCAAAAAAATAATGGGATGCGTTTGGTTGTTTTACCGGCCCAACAAGAAGAAAGAAAAATTAGGAAATGAATTAGTAATAAAATTAAAATAAATAAATTTTATAAGCTTAATTGTGTGTAAAAATGTAATTGTCGCGAAGGGTTGTGTCGGGAAAACGTGGCGGTTTTTGGGTATAGCTCGGGATTAATGTATTACGCAACGATTTGTAACTTAAGAAAAAAAAAAATATGGTGCTAAATTATCATTGATTCATAATAACGTTAGATAAGTACAAGTTTATTTTTATGGGTGCTTACAAGTTAATATATCATACTATCCTTGTATGTATCGCTTCATGATCCAGTTATTTTCGGTTGATGAGGTATGCCATGTTTGACGCAAGGCATGTTTGAGGTGATATATTAGTAAGACAAATGATTTATGAAATATCAAGTAAAACGGTTTTACTAGCAAAGCTGGCTCGTACATGTTTAGGATAGTTGGGTATATGCATCAATGGTAATAAACGGATCCTTGGAGTTTTAGGTCTTCCATGCTTCGTTTTCTGCTCCGGTTGACGATTTATATATACTAATATCTCGTTAAAACACATCGAATAAGAGAGCTCGGTGTGGCCGTGTTATTCGTCCGCCATCGGTAGCAAAAACGTGTCATTCGTCCGGCGTTGATGTTGCCATTAGTACTAGTTTGAATCGTATTCACTTCAAAATTATTTTCAAATGTAATTGAAATGCATCTAATTAAAGTGGATGCATCTTAAACTCATCCTTGTCATCTTAATATCACAAGCTTTTACTTAATTTGTCCAGTTATACAAAAGTGACATAAAATTCGTGGAACCTTAGGAAAGGTGTTAAGAAAAATTTGGTCGGGACCCCTTTATTTCTTTATAACACATCGAATAGTATATAACGAGTGCGGAAACCCGCGCGATGCAGCGGGATTGCTTTTGTAGACGTGAATTTGGATAGGGACTATTTTTGCCAAATTGCTATAAAGGACTTACTTTGCAGCGACACTTAAACCTTAGGGACTATTTTTGCAAACTTGGACTTACTTTACAACGACACCTAAACCTCAGGGGCTATTTTTGCCAACTTGTGAAAGTTGACAATTAATGCAAACAGTGTTTTGCAAACACTGTTGCCCGCTCAATAGTTATATATAATAATAAAGACTTTGAGGTTACAGTAATAAAGTAAAATGGGTTGCTGTGAATGAAATAAGGTAAAAAGAAATGTGACAAAATCAGATGTCAGGGCGCCGCCTATAATGATTCTCAAGGATATCATGTCGGTTCGTTAACCCACCACACACTTTATCCGTTTTTCCTATTGTACAAAACAACAGAATTTGTTTCCAAAAAAAATCAAAAATGTCACTATGAATTTGGTTCCCAAGCACCTATGCAAAAAGAGCTACCATATGGGCCTACATCTGTCTACTCAATTCCTTAAAAAGTGTATAATCATTCCCTCCAACTTTCCCCCATTTTACAAGAAATGGGAACCAGTATCACCAACTGAAGAAACTCTGCTATCCCCACATGGCTGACTTCATTTCTCTCCACTTTGCTCATGACCAAAACCAAAACCTTTATTTACTGTTATATTTATTTTTTTATGGGTCAATACACTTACATAACACTAGTTAAAACTCAAAAGACTTTTGTTTACTCATTTAATTAGAGTAAATTGCAAAAATCGTCCCTAAACTTTGGCCAAATTGCACGTTTCGTCCCAAAACTTTGGAAAGTGCAAATATCGTCCCTGTGGGGAAACTTTGGGGCAGAAATCGTCCCTGGCCTAGATCAAATGACTAAAATACCCTTCTCTTTTTATTACTTTTCAGTTTCTTGCGCAAATGGTCCCTGTGTTTCGCCAGATTTTGCAAATTTAGTCTTTTTTTTTTTAATTAACTATTAATATTAGTATTATTTTTTTTTACGTTTTCGTCCGTTTTTTTACGTTTTCGTCAGATTTTTTACGTTTTCGTCCGTTTTTTTACGTTTTCGTCCGATTTTTTACGTTTTCGTCAGATTTTTTACGTTTTCGTCCGTTTTTTTTACGTTTTCGTCCGATTTTTTACGTTTTCATCCGTTTTTTACGTTTTCGTCTGATTTTTTACGTTTTCGTCTGGTTTTTTACGTTTTCGTCCGTTTTTTTACGTTTTCGTCCAATTTTTTACGTTTTCATCAGATTTTTTACGTTTTCGTCCGATTTTTTACGTTTTCGTCTGATTTTTTACGTTTTTGTCCGTTTTTTACGTTTTCGTCTGATTTTTTACGTTTTCGTCCGATTTTTTACGTTTTCGTCTGATTTTAAACGTTTTCGTCCGTTTTTTTACGTTTTCGTCTGATTTTTTACGTTTTCGTCTTTTTTTTTACGTTTTCGTCCGTTTTTTTACGTTTTCGTCCGTTTTTTTTTTTTTAATTAACTATTAATATTAGTATTATTTTTTTTACGTTTTCGTCCATTTTTTTACGTTTTCGTCCAATTTTTTACGTAAAAAATCAGACGAAAACGTAAAAAACGGATGAAAACGTAAAAACTCGGACGAAAACGCAAAAAAAACGGACGAAAACGTTTAAAATCCGACGAAAACGTAAAAAATCGGACGAAAACGTAAAAAATCAGACGAAAACGTAAAAAATGGACGAAAATGTAAAAAATCAGACGAAAACGTAAAAAATCGGACGAAAACGTAAAAAATCTGACGAAAACGTAAAAAATCAGACGAAAACGTAAAAAAACAGACGAAAACGTAAAAAATCAGACGAAAACGTAAAAAACGGATGAAAACGTAAAAAATCGGACGAAAACGTAAAAAAACGGACGAAAACGTAAAAAATCGGACGAAAACGTAAAAAAACGGACGAAAACGTAAAAAAAATAATACTAATATTAATAGTTAATTAAAAAAAAAGGACTAAATTTGCAAAATCTGGCGAAACACAGGGATCATTTGCGCAAGAAACTGAAAAGTAATAAAGAGAGAAGGGTATTTTAGTCATTTGATCTAGGCCAGGGACGATTTCTGCCCCAAAGTTTCCCCACAGGGACGATATTTGCACTTTCCAAAGTTTTGAGACGAAACGTGCAATTTGACCAAAGTTTAGGGACGATTTTTGCAATTTACTCATTTAATTATAACAGCCTAAAATTTTTATTTATTAACTTTAATTTATATAAATTTATAAATTGAAATAGTTAATTTATCAAGCACAACTTGCTGGTATTTTGATGCTCCATCTCAAGTTTTTTCATTTTCTCTACATGAGATTATATTAATCTCGTTGATTTGATGGTGCCCTATCTCACGTGACCATCCACCGTAGTGGTCCTAAGTCCTAACCTTTAAGTATATGAAATGAAATTTTAATGATAGCTAACAAATATATATTGTCAAAAGATAAAAATGTATACCCTGTTTAAGAAAAGCACATTATGAACCTACTGTTTGCGTATGAGTCATACGTAAAAACAACAAGATGAGATGGTTGTGTTATTTGGTTTTTCGTATTAGATGGTAAGGATCTCATAAGTTTATAAAGATCAAGAAGCTCGGGTAGTATTTAAATATATTATTTGAAGACAATATTTGTCCAAGGGTGTGTAACTTATGTATGTTGTGTGTGTGTGTGTTGTCTTCTAGTTATAGAGAACCAAAAAGGGTTTAGAGATAAGCTCTTAATGAGATGATCAACAATTATGATTATGGGGACGTCACACGTTGATCATCTGATGAGTAGACAAGGAGGACAAGTGGTCTTTCCTCTTTGGCTCGTACAAGAGAGTGCTTTGTCGTGCGTCCCAACTTTCGTATGTCAAGTTGTTGGAATTATATACCATGACAATCATATATAAAACACATAAAACATCAAATAAACATGCGGAAGCGTATAGAAACGAATAATGAATAACTAATTAACATAAACGACAACGTATAATTTTGATTCTAGCCCAACAATAATCAATTCCTTTAAACTAGCATGTGATGAACCCTATTAAGGGTGATACGAATTCAAGCCCAGCAGAAGAACCCCCGGGAAGCTCGTCAAGCCCTGAAGGGCTGGTTGAAAGTGGCTAGGTCGACACCAATTTTACAAGATCCAATCCAACCTATTTTGATTAAGTTATTTCATGTTTCTTGAAGATTATTTGTTTCCTTCTTTTGCGGGATATTTTCCTATTTGGTCGTTTCTTTCTTTACAAGTTGTTTGCTTATTGAAACTTATTGTAATCAAAGGTTGGGTTGTTAATGGAAATAAAGAAATATCTTTCATCGTTAAAACAGGTTTTTGTGTTTAACAGAACATTCCGGTTGGCCGGAGTTCGACCGTCGATTGACGACTTGGTTGGCCAAACGTCATCGCCGCTAGGTTTAGCCTAGTATATCTTGTCCGCTTTTATACGAATCCGTATCAAGTGGTATCCAGAGCTCAGGAAATCTCAAGATGTCGGAGAACGGAGATCGTCGTCGCCAAGATCGTAGATTCACCGCCGGAGGCAACGAACATGACGAACGTGATCCTCGTGATATCGAGATTGAAAGACTTCGTCAACGAGTTCATGAACTCGAAATCAATCCTTTTAATAGGTACGAGAGGCAGTT
Organism: Chrysanthemum seticuspe; assembly: GCA_019973895.1. Taxonomy (NCBI): domain Eukaryota; kingdom Viridiplantae; phylum Streptophyta; class Magnoliopsida; order Asterales; family Asteraceae; genus Chrysanthemum; species Chrysanthemum seticuspe. Next base: position 46,368,244 of record BPTQ01000001.1, read on the forward strand.
TGAAGACACATCAAGCGATTCAACCGTGGAAGAAGATGAAAACGAAGGTGATGAATTTGAATTTTTTTTAACCAGCGTCCACAACGCCGACCGACCCCTCGTGCACGAAATCGTCGGCCTTCACCATCACAACGCCGTCATCATACACCAGCACCACCAACTGTAGATCATGTCCGATCGTTGGGTATTCGAATCAAGATCCCAGAGTTTGAAGGACGTTTGTGCCCGGATGATTTTCTTGATTGGTTACGTACGGTGGACCGTATATTTGATCTTCGTGAGACGCCCGAGCATATCAAGGTAAAACGATTAAAAAAGTCTGCTTCCTTGTGGTGGGATCATTTGCAGAATAAGCGGTACCGGGAGTGTAAACATCGGGTTGAGTCATGGGCTAAGATGAAGCGCCTAATGGAAAAAACGTTTTTACCAGTTACTCACAAACAAGATTCCTTTTTAGAATTTCATAATCTCCGACAGTAAACCTTAACAGTTGAAGGGTTTATTGCTGAGTTTGAACGTGTTCGCATGCGTTGCGGGATTGACGAAGACGAAGAACAGACTATAGCACGTTTTTTGGGTTGTCTTCGATCTGATATTTCTGATATAGTGTATTTGCAACAGTATTATTCTTTCTCTGATGTTTGCATACTAGCACTACGAGTAGAAAAACAATTATTGGCAAAGCAAAAAACAACTACACGTTTTGGCTCTTCTAGCCGTATTTCACAGCCAACTTCCACTCCCACCAGGACCGGCCCAATCAAAGCCGAGTCCTCGACTCCAACAACCGTTCCATCCGGACCCAGCTCGAGTTCGTTACGGTGCTTTAAGTGTCAAGGAATTGGTCACCTAAAACGTGATTGCCCAAATAAACAAATGGTGGCCATTGTTGAGGAGACTGATGCCATGTATGATGTAGACGACGGAGAAGAAGAGACTGAAATTCTTTATCCAGATAAGGGAGAGCTTCTTGTTACACGACGTGTTCTCAACACGTCTATGACCGATACAGATGATGACACGAAATGGCTCCGAAATAATATTTTTCGCACACAATGCACATCGAAGGGGAAAGTTTATACCATCATTATTGACAGCGGTAGCTGCGAGAATATGGTTGCTACCTCAATGGTTGAAAAGTTAGGTCTTCCGTTGCATGATCATCCGGAGCCGTATCACCTTACATGGTTAAAAAAAGGGAATTTAGTCAAAGTGAATCATAAGTGTCTCGTTCAGTTTTCTATTGGGAACAAATATTCAGAAGAATTATGGTGTGAGGTTATTCCCATGGACGCGTGTCACGTACTATTGGGACGACCTTGGTTGTACGATAGGCGAGTTAAGCATGATGGATATCGCAACACTTATGCTTACAAGAAAGATGGGCTGACCATTACACTAGCACCACTCAACCCCAAAGACGAACCACAGGACCCATTCCTTGTCTCCCGGGCTGAAATTTTGGGTCTCACTCGAACGATTCCAAGACCAGTCATCTTTGGGCTGTTTTTGGCTGAAGAAAATCCACCAATTCATTCCACACCAGTTTCGTTGCAGCCCCTACTGTCCGAGTTTACGGACGTATTCCCGGAAGACATCCCAGCTGGTTTACCTATGATACGAGAAATACAACATTGCATAGACTTTGTACCTGGAGCTAGTATACCGAATAAACCCGCCTACCGTATGAATCCAAAAGACTTTGCCGAGCTTCACAAACAGGTCACTAAGCTTTTGGACAAAGGGTTGATTCGAGAAAGTATGAGCCCGTGTGCAGTTCCCGCTCTTCTTGTAACAAAGCCCAACGGTACTTTTCGTATGTGCATTGACAGCCGATCTGTTAATAAAATTACAATCAAGTACCGCTTTCCTATTCCAAGGTTTGATGACCTACTTGATCATTTGCATGGTGCGCGGATTTTTTCTAAAATTGACTTACGAAGTGGGTACCAAAAAATTCGCCTATGACCGGGCGACGAATGGAAGACTGCTTTTAAGACAAGGGATGGACTTTATGAATGGATGGTCATGCCGTTTGGTTTATCTAATGCGCCGAGTACGTTTATGCGGCTTATGCATCACATATTCAAACCGTTTATTGGCAAGTGTGTCGTCGTTTATTTTGACGATATATTGATTTTTAGCCAAACAGAAGAACAACACCTCACTCATCTTCGCGATATCTTTGCCGTGTTACGTGCTCAAAAGTTATTCGCTAATGAAAAGAAGTGTCATTTTCTCACAACTGAGGTCATTTTTTTGGTATCTCATCTCTGGGGATGGTATTCAGATGGACACTAACAAAATATCGGCAATCACCTCTTGGCCAGAGCCCAAATCACTACACGATGTTCGGAGTTTTCATGGCTTGGCCTCCTTTTATCGCAGGTTCATTTGCAATTTTAGTACCATCGTTGCACCTTTAACAGAATGTTTGAAAAGTAGTAAGTTTATTTGGTCCGAAACAACTCAGGTTTCGTTTGAACAACTTAAGGTCGCTGTCACCGAGGCACCTGTGCTTGCTCTTCCCAAATTTGAGCATGTATTCCAGGCTGAGTGTGATGACTCTTGGTTTGGTGTAGGTGGCGTATTGAGTCAGCTTAATCGTCCTATAGCCTATTTTAGTGAGAAACTCAATGAAACTCGTAGGCGGTACAATACGTATGACAAGGAGTTCTATGAAATTATCCGGAGTCTCGAATATTGGAGGCACTATCTTTTACCCGCAGAGTTTATTTTATATTCCGATCATCAGGCGTTGAAGTTTATACAGGGGCAATCAAAGTTAAATCCAAGGCATGCAAAGTGGGTCGAAACTTTACAATACTTTACTTTCATAATCAGGCATAAAGCAGGTACCGCCAATTCCGCCGCTGATGCATTGAGCAGGCGTCCCACGTTGGTGACGTCGTCCTTTTTCAGGGTTGATACTTTCAGCTCGTTTACTCGTTTATATGAAGATGATCCAGATTTTCGTGTTTTCTGGCAAGCGACTAAGCAGGGGACGGTGAAAGATTATTTCGAGCGTGATGGGTTTCTTTACAAGGGACAACGTTTATGTGTTCCTCTCTCGTCTTTCAGTGAGGCAATTATTTTGGAAAGTCATCAGGGGGCTCTTGCGGGTCATTTCGGGCGTGAAAAAACAACGGTGTTGGTTCGCAAAACATTTTATTGGCCTTACTTGGTGAAGGATGTGGTCAAAGTATTTCAACTTTGCCGGGTGTGTCATGTGGCCAAAACGCTTAATACAAATCAGGGGCTCTATACTCCCTTACCAACGCCTCATAGTCCTTGGGAAGACGTTAATCTTGATTTTGTTTTGGGATTACCTATGACACAATGCAAGAAAGATTCGATTATGGTCGTGGTTGATAGATTCTCCAAAATGGCTCATTTTCTTGCGTGTGCGAAAACTTTTGATGCGTCTCATGTTGCTCGCTTGTATTTTGCGGAGATCGTTCGTTTACATGGTGTGCCTAAGTCTATTACTTCTGACAGAGATGTCAAATTTGTGAGTCATTTTTGGCGTACGTTGTGGTCGCGGTTGGGGGCTAAGTTACAGTTTAGCAGTTCGCATCACCCTCAAACGGATGGTCAGACTGAAGTTACAAATCGTAGTCTGGGAAATCTACTTCGGAGTCTTGTGGGTGATCACCCAAAACAGTGGGATTTAGCTTTACCGCAGGCCGAATTTGCTTATAATCGGTCTAATCATTCTTCTACAGGGAGGAGTCCGTTCTTTGTTGTATATGGGCGAAACCCATTTACACCCCTGGATCTTGCTCCACTCCTGGGGACTGACGGTTTTAGTGCAGAAGGGGATGCCCGGGCTGATCAAATAAAGAAACTGCATGCTGAGGTACTTGACCAGATTATTCAACATAACTTGCAATATCAATCCAGGGTAAACAAACACAGGCGTCGTGTCGTTTTAACGAAGGTGATCTCGTTTGGGTTTATTTGCGGCGTGACCGATTTCCTCCTGGTCGGTTTGGAAAGCTGCGTCCCCGTGCTGATGGACCATTTCGTGTTTTGAAAAAGATAAATGACAACGCGTACAAGCTAGATTTGCCGGGCCGTTATAATGTGTCTGCCACTTTTAATGTCGCTGACCTCACTCCTTACTTTGAAGACGAAGACATTGGGTATGACTCGGAGGCGAGTCGTCTTTTAGAGGGGGAGGATGATACGGATTCAAGCCCAATAGAAGAACCCCCGGGAAGCTCGTCAAGCCCTGAAGGGCTGGTTGAAAATGGCTAGGTCGACACCAATTTTACAAGATCCAATCCAACCTATTTTGATTAAGTTATTTCATGTTTCTTGAAGATTATTTGTTTCCTTCTTTTGTGGGATATTTTCCTATTTGGTCGTTTCTTTCTTTACAAGTTGTTTGCTTACTTAAACTTATTGTAATCAAAGGTTGGGTTGTTAATGGAAATAAATAAATCTCTTTCATCGTTAAACCAAGTTTTTGTGTTTAACAGAACATTCCGGTTGGCCGGAGTTCGACCGTCGATTGACGACTTGGTTGGCCAAACGTCATCGCCGCTAGGTTTAGCCTAGGATATCTTGTCCGCTTTTATACGAATCCGTATCAAAGGGTTTATAGGATTATATGAATTACCCCTTACCGATTTTGTAATTCAATCCAAGATACTAATAATAGTGTGTTAGTACCACGTTCTTGTACACACGTACTAAATCAAATTAAAGTAATGCTAGTTTTAAGAACACGAAAACGATTTTTGTTTTGGAAAAACAAAGGATCGACCACCTAGGGATAGGTGTACGATCGGTTTGTCTCAAAAACACACAAACAAGTTTTAGGTTTTTGATTAGGAGTACAAGAGATGGAATACAAAGACCCTAGGCCTTGTATTTATACACAAGATAACATGGTTACCAAGGTAACCATGGGTTGGGCTTGGGGAACCCTTGGCCGATCGGTTCACACATCCCAAGGGGTTTTCGGAACCTTCCCAATCTCTATTTTATTATTTAGTCCTTCCATTTAACATTTAACGATCCTTAGTACATTACACTTAATTAACTTAACGTCCGTTATATATTTTGTGTAAATAATAAATAAATATAACACTTTATATTTAATTATTAACTTTAATTCTCATACGCAAAGTGTGCAATCCTGTGGTCTCGAGTTCGATCCTAACTCACGTCTACTAATTTATATCTATAAAACCAACACAAGTTGTACGGTTTAACCGCTAGTGACATTTGAGGAGTAGTAGTACTATGTGTTCAACATAGCCTGATGGAACTTCGCAAGGCCATGTGTGGTATGAGATTATATAGTCGAGGCCTGGTTAAGTGTAGATAATGGACTTGATTTGTGCGTATGTTTATTGGACTCGGTCCGGTTCAGTAATATTGATACGCTATCATCCGGTTTAGGTAGCTAAGTAACTTGACGTTCATGCGTGTTAGCAAACACGCTATGAAGGATTGACGTATATACTTTGTACCTATGATCGCAAACGATATGTATCTTTTTGTATTAATTAACCCGGTTTCTAATAGATAGTTTGATAAGGATGTATACATCAAATAGTAACAAAATTTGCAACAACAATGTAACTTATGTTACTATCAAATAACTGCATTTAGTCAGACGGTTAAATCGAAGCAAAACACATTTTGCTTAAGGTCAAGTTGCGTCTATTGGCCTAGTATATGGTCTATAAATTTTTGTTATCATAATCATTGCTTAATTAACGTTTAGTTTTACACAACAATTAATTTAATATCTATACTACATTATGAAGTATTTGAGACATTTCTAAAATGAAAGACTTAAAAAATTTAAGATTCAACGCTTGCTTATAATGACAAATTTTATTAAGTATTTGTTGCAACACTTTAAAGCACTTTTTAAAGTCATCTTTTTTTAATTAGACAAATACAAAGTAATTTAATATAAGAAGAAGAAGAAAAAAACAATAATTACCTAATAAATGTTATTTTTAAAACACATTTAATATAAAAAATACTTGTTATTATACATATTGTACGAACTAATAAAACACACAAAGCTTCATACAATCTACATGTAAAAAAGTTGATGGCACATATGGTTTAAAAAAACGGACTGGACTAACGGGTTCAATCGGGAACCGGAGTCCACTGTGTGGGACAAATATAACAAGCATTGTTTTTAGAGAACTAAAAATTTTCTTAGTATAATGTAAGTGATTTTTAAAATTCGGTATGATATAGTTTTATTTAGTAAAATGAACCCATCTTGGCTTACGTACGCTCTTTATCAACTTATTGTATGTTTAAGCGAAAATGACGACAATTTTATTTTTCAAGTAAACTTAGTTTCTCTTATCTTAAACTCGTAACATCTTTTACTTGGAAAAGTAGTTCAATATGGCTTTACCCATGTTTCATTTTCCAATCTTTAATTTGCTTGTCTCATATTTGTTAACCATAGTGGAAATTTGTTTCATGCTTATGTGGAATGAAAAGGTCTAATATCTTGAACCTCTTCTAAATTTAATGCTTTTGTGTTTAATGAGGTTTTATAAAGCTTTAAGTAGTTTATCCATATTGAAGAAATGTTTATAACAAGAAAAAAGTTTATGAATTTATGTTTTTCGATGACTAAGCACTATTATAAACCTTTATAAAGGTTCACCATAGTAGATGCTCTAATTTGCTTGTCTCATATTTGTGTAGATGTAAAGTGCCTTCGTCATATGATGATTTCTACCGTATCATACTTCCTTAATTCTACCATGGCCAGTACGCTTCTACACACGTATACGTTAATCAACCCCTCGTTCTAACGTCACCAAGGTTACCTATATATGGTATCATCGCATATCCTTCCATCAGTTGTTGTGATGTTAAGTACAAAAACTAATAAAACAAGTTAATTTTGGTGAGTAAATCCACTTTACAAATTTTTAACAAAGTTTATTAATTGACATTTGACTTGCCATGTCACATGATTATGATTGACAATTGACATACCTTTATTAATTTGGTGAGATCTTCTCTCAAAATCTTAATCATTATATCCATTTGTCTAACCATGTCACATGCATCTTACTTTACAAGCAACATATATTTGTTTCTATAAATGACTCTTTTTTGAAACCATAAACCATATAAGAGTACCCTTGCTCATAAACAAACTCTTTCAGTATTGTCACAATTAGAAGCAGTAAGGGGGTGAAGAGTGAATTATTGCATGGTAAAAGTGGTGATAAGTGAAGTTGATGTGATGCTAACAGTGGTTGCATTGATCGTTGGCGGATGCTCTAAGGGTCCGTTAGAAACATGTGAACCGAGGAGTATCAAAAACTAGGCGGTACGGTTGATTCGTCTCTTCGGAAAGGCGAAAAGCTAATTAAGGTATGCAAAGTTCATTTGTTCTACAAATTACCGAAAATTTTGAAGTTTATCAGTAAGTCTATATATGATGTCTTTTAAATGTTTGTCCTTTTTTTTCCCCCTTGTGTGTTACTTCAACTATATTCGAAATCCTTTTTTTTTTTTTTCGTCACGAGTATCAATAATGCATAATATTGATGAACTTGATTCTAATGATCACACTCACACTCACACTCACCCTGGCCTAGATATTATAGTATCATTTGGAAACTTTCTAGAATTATCTCAAATGGGTTCAAAAATTGCAATGCCATAAAATATCCTTTATCTTTTTCTGATCTTTTTTCACATTCTCAATTTTCTTTTGTACCTAGCTACCTAAAAATTGCAATACTCATTTTAGAAAACAAGCTAGGGTCCAAAAAGATGACAAACAACTTGACATGATATACTCATAATAATTAACAAGTTAGCTTGAATAATAATTAGTAAAGAGGTTCTATGTTAAGTTGGTATCTAAGGAATTTCCTTATCCTTGTTAGATGTTGTATGGACTAGAAAAGTCCTAACTTCACCATATTATATTAAGTAGTCGATAGATACTTTACTAGTTTTGTTGTTTAGAAATGAGATTTGGTAGAAAATAAGAAAAAAGCTCCACAATCTCTTTTAAATTAGTGGGAAGCCGAGATACTAGTTGGGCTCCCACTCCTTTCTGGAAGCATATAAAATAACGAAACAAACTAGTTAGAGCACACGGTGCGGCCAAATTAAGCTATGTCGGTGGCGTTGCATGTTACCACACCACAACCAAAATTTAGGATTAACATACACAAAAGAACTAACATATGCGACATAAAGGAACCGAGCCATCAACTAGCCACATTTTTTTTACCAAACAAGAATGGTATAATCGAGCTGAGATTTACAAAAAAAAAAAAAAAAAAAAAAAAGACAAAAAGAAAAAAAAAAACCCGAGGTCTTTCATTTTCAAATTATCCGGGAGATTACAGTATGAAAACCATGGTTTTCGATCTCTTGATCGAGAGATTCACGAGATATATTTGAGCCCAAAAAAACCGGGTAATTAAAGCCGTATCATTTTAAGGAAGGTTGACTTGTTTGCACCTAGCACTAATTAAGCTTGAAACCGCGGTCTAACCAAGCGAGAGCCCCGTGAACTAGCCAATTAGACCAAGACCAAGACCAAGACTAACCAACATGACCCGACTGCTGATAAAAAAAGAACCAAAAGAGTTGAAAGAAGTGGGTCGAGTCAAAACCTTGTAGGCCAAGACAAGGTGTCTTGTCCTTATAAAAGCACATTACACCCCACCACACCACACCCACAACACAACTGCACCTGCACCAAAACCCTAAACGAACAAATAAAATGACCACCTACGTGCTTTCTATCTCCGCTGAGCTAAAAAACCTTGCCATGCTTCAACCCCAGGGAGGGGTTGATGATCCTACGTTTTGCTATATGTTCAAGGTTTACATCTTCTTATTTTCACTTTACATCTTATTTTATAAGTACTCGTACCTGTCTTATTTGTTTGTTTAGTTTTATGTTTATTGTTGTTGATATGATAAGTTTTATTCAATATTTGTTTATATTATTTGTCTAAAAAATAATTTGTTTATTGTGGTTTTGTGAATTTAACATACCTATTTATTTACATAATTTTTTTGTGACAAATATTAAATCTCAGATCTGTTTTGTTTTTTGTTTTCTATAAAACTAATAATAAGTTCTATGTTGTTTTTGTTTGCAAATAGCTCGTATATAAAAAATTTGGTAGGGGAATATTGTTGTTTTTGTGAATTTAATGTAAGATTCGGTTCTAATGTTTGTTTAATCCCAAGGTTACAGTTTATTAAACGTGCTTTTTGAGTGGCTTTGTTTAATGAGGTGTCTGTAATCTATTTTTGGCATGATATTTGTTCAACAGGATTGTTATTTTTGACATGATATTTACTCACTCATTTAAATGTTTATTTCTCTATTTTGGTAATGATGTATCTGATTTCAAAAAAATAAAAATTAAAAAATCTTTTTATAACCTGAAACATATGGTTTAACTCGACATTCAGTCACTTAATTTCAACATCTATATTTAGTTTTGTTAATGCCAAGTTGCGGTGTATATATGATGTACGTGTTACATAATATCTCGTTTTTATCTTCTTCGTTTTGAGTACTTGTATGTGTGCTTTGATTCCAGATAAGTAGTTTTGCCATGTGAGTACCACATGTTTTATAACTCGGTTCTTTTATGAGTTTTTGTCTCCAAATAAGTAGCCGATTTGTATCTCAAATTGCTTTTTATAAAGGTGGTGAAACTCTGTGTGATGGTTTCATTTCATAGTACTTGACATTTAGTTACTTAATTTGAAGATCCAGAGTCCTACATATATAGTTTTGTTAATGCGAAGTTGCGGTGTATATACGTGACAGTTAGTTACATAATCTCGCTTTTATTTTCTTCGTTTTAATGAAGTTAATTACTCATTTTACAACTGAGTTATGAGTTTTTGTCTCCAAATAAGTAGCCGATTTCTATCTCAAATTGCTTTTTATAAAGGTGGTGAAACTCAGTGTGATGGTTTTATTTCAAACTTCTTGACATTTAGTTACTTAATTTGAAGATCCAGAGTCCTACATATATAGTTTTGTTAATGCGAAGTTGCGGTGTATATACGTGACACTTAGTTACATAATCTCGTTTTAATGAAATTAATTAGTCATTTTACAACTGAGTTATGAGTTTTTCTCTCCAAATAAGTAGCCGATTTCTATCGCAAATTGCTTTTTATAAAGGTGGTGAAACTCAGTGTGATGGTTTCATTTCAAACTTCATGACATTCAGTCACTTAATTTCAACATCTATATTCAGTTTTGTTAATGCCAAGTTGCGGTGTATATATGATGTACGTGTTACATAATATCTCGTTTTTATCTTCTTCGTTTTGAGTACTTGTATGTGTGCTTTGATTCTAGTTAAGTAGTTTTGCCATGTGAGTTTTTATAACTCAGTTCTTCGTTATGAGTTTTTGTCTCAGAATAAGTAGCTGATTTCAATTTCAAACTTCTTGACATTCAGTCACTTAATTTCAACATCTATATTTAGTTTTGTTAATGCCAAGTTGCGGTGTATATATGATGTACGTGTTACATAATATCTCGTTTTTATCTTCTTCGTTTTGAGAACTTGTATGTGTGCTTTGATTCTAGTTAAGTAGTTTTGCCATGTGAGTTTTTATAACTCAGTTCTTCGTTATGAGTTTTTGTCCCAGAATAAGTAGCCGATTTCAATTTCAAACTTCTTGACATTCAGTCACTTAATTTCAACATCTATATTTAGTTTTGTTAATGCCAAGTTGCGGTGTATATATGATGTACGTGTTACATAATATCTCGTTTTTATCTTCTTCGTTTTGAGTACTTGTATGTGTGCTTTGATTCTAGTTAAGTAGTTTTGCCATGTGAGTTTTTATAACTCAGTTCTACGTTATGAGTTTTTGTCTCAGAATAAGTAGCCGATTTCAATTTCAAACTTCTGGACATTCAGTCACTTAATTTCAACATCTATATTTAGTTTTGTTAATGCCAAGTTGCGGTGTATATATGATGTACGTGTTACATAATATCTCGTTTTTATCTTCTTCGTTTTGAGTACTTGTATGTGTGCTTTGATTCCAGATAAGTAGTTTTGCCATGTGAGTAGCATATGTTTTATAACTCGGTTCTTCGTTATGAGTTTTTGTCTCCAAATAAGTAGCCGATTTGTATCTCAAATTGCTTTTTATAAAGGTGGTGAAACTCAGTGTGATGGTTTCATTTCATAGTACTTGACATTTAGTTACTTAATTTGAAGATCCAGAGTCCTACATATATAGTTTTGTTTTTATTTTCTTCGTTTTAATGAAGTTAATTAGTCGTTTTACAACTGAGTTATGAGTTTTTGTCTCAAAATAAGTAGCCGATTTCATGTTTCGACCAATCAATTTGCTTTTTATAAGGTGAAACTGGTGGGTTTAAAACTGCTGCTTGACATTTTGTCTCTCATGAACTGAAGACAACCACTTGTTCATGTGTCTTCTATATGTAGTTTCTTATTGAGCATATGTTTCTTCTATATGTAGGTTCAGTGCCGTTGCGGTTGTGAATCCTCAAAAGAGGTGTGTCTTAGCCTCGGTGAGACCAAATTCGTCTCAAAGAAGGAAGGAACGGTCAACCTACTAAAAAAGGTAATCACTTAAATTTAACTGCATACAACATAGAACACAACTGCATATAAGAACCTCAGCTCCTCAGTCGACTATATATATTATGCTACATAACTATAAAAAAGCTTAAGTGTTTAGTTCACTTTTGTCATTAGAAGCTATGGATCAACATTTGCTAGGAACAGAATAACAAATACAATTTTTCTTTTTTCTATTTTTAGTGCAGGAGCTGCGGCAAGATGGGAACGATTAAAATGTTGCCCGGGAGTGGATTCCCACTTACCCAGGGGGGAAGGGAGGCCCCAATCATGAGTTTTTTGTGTGACAGAGTTAAGCCCATCGGGCCCGTGAGCTGTGGCCTCTGGGAGGGTGTCACGGTATGCACAATTTAATTTTCTAGCTTGCTTCTGTTACAAAGCATTATACATAACGGAAAGTTCCTTTTAGCCTTTATAGCCACGTAAGGCAAGTTGAAACTAGTTGAGAAACCCCTAACTTGATTGACTTAGAAATGTTTCCACAATATTGTTAGCTGATCTGATTTAGAAAGGGTTATTTGGGTGAACCTGGGTCGGGCCAGGTTATCCGGTTTCAGTTATAAGTGACACCGCCAACTGTATTTGTTAGCATTTTTCGGTTAACATACCTCTGATATAATTGTGCCTAATTCTGGAATTGACCCTCCGATTTTGCATTATAATCAGGCTTATGGGACACCGTTCAAAGAAATTGACCTCAACTCTAAATGCTTTGCTTATCCTGCTGAAGATGGGGAGCCTGCAGTGGTGATCGAGAATGTGGAGTTGAGTTTCGGTGTTGGATGTTAGAGTGATTGACCTTAAGTTTGCAATGTGTTATAAAAAACGGTCTATGCTAGAGTTGCAGTGTATTGCGTTTAAACTTAACTGAGTTGTGGCAGTTTGGATTTTGGTTATATGTTACGAAATCAACAGACAAGGTTTCGAACTTTATTCATTTCGTTTTCCCTTCTAAATTTTACAAAGTAGCTGTTGGTTTATGATTACAAAATAAGAGAGCTTATGGTCTTAGCTTATAAATAAGCATTTCCGCTAAACTTTTGGTGTTTGGGCTCGTCATGGGCTCGAATTTGTTTTGTTTTCGAAACAAGTCACAAAATGAGTTTGGTTTGTAGTTTAAGAATACAAGTCGACATGCTATATATCGAAACGAGTTAAAAACAAAACAGTTTACAAAACATGTTTACTAGCTAATCCACACAAGTATACCACGTGTAAAAATATGTTTATACACGCTATGGATTCGAATGGGTCAAGATAACATGTTTAACGCGTGATATGATTTTATAACTTGCAACATGCATGCATAGTGTATGGAAAAAGGTCACAACTAGCTTACAACACCTCTAGGGTGGTGAAGAGATCGAAAGATCAAGATTCGAACGTGAGGAACTTATAAAACAACCCGAACACCTTTCTAAACACTCAAATACTCCATGCAACTTCCTAGTTTTTACAAAACCCTTTTAAAAGCCTCCCTTTTCCTACTTGGAGCCTACTGAGATCGCATGTAAAGTGAGGGTGGAAATGTTTTTGCACTAACTGAGTTTTTGGAGTAAATGTGGAAGTTAAGTAGGTGCATGGCTCGTATATATGCATTGAGAAGTCTTAGATATTTTAGCTTTTTAAGTCACATGTCCAAATTCGAAAGGTCAAGAGTGTAGATTTGATCAAACGGCCAAGTGTAAGCAAAATTTAAGGAATGAAGGCATGGTTTCACTCATTGCCTTACACACATTAGTAATAAAAATGGTGTATGTCCAAAAACAAGTAAAATGAGTTATCTCAGTGAGTAGTCTTTCATTTGTGTACAAAAGAAATGAAGGGAAGTGGTTTGGAATTTTGTAAAATGTGTAAGTAGTGAAATCCTTTAGTATTAGTGGGGTTGGTAAGTATATGTTTATTATTTAGAGAAGAAATACTTTGTGACTTGTGTTTTGGTATCTCTCACTTTGCAACAAAATAATACAAGGGTCTCGTTTGGTTTTCTGTCCCGTTCGCAAAAAGAAAGATAAACAACAAAGGGTGGCATGGGCTTGGAGTGGGAACTGGATTACAAAATCATGCAATCACAAAACAATTAATGGTGGTCGGTTGGGCTAAGTTCAACCGGGCTAAGCCCAAAAACTAATGGGATGCGTTTGGTTGTTTGACCGGCCCAACAAGAAGAAAGAAAAATTAGGAAATGAATTAGTAATAAAATTAAAATTAATAAATTTTATAAGTTTAATCGTGTGTAAAAATGTAATTGTCGCGAAGGGTCGTGTCGGAAAAACGTGACGATTTTCGGGTATAACTCGGGATAATGTATTACGTAATGACTTTTAACTTAAGAAAAAAAATATGGTGCTAAATTATCATTGATTCATAATAACGTTAGATAATACATGTTTATTTTTACGGGTTGTTACAAGTTAATATATTCTTTGAAACGAACTATTTTCTAATTAAAATCGTACGACACCACAACAAAACTTATATTTGGGATTATTTATGACGTTACATTCCTGTATTCAATATAAGAATTCAATCTTAAACCTTCGTTACCTCGTCCTTAACCAATGTACAGATTCATGTAAAGATCACTTTATTCTACCATCGTGATATGTTCCTTTCATAAATCAACGAATGAAATGAGAAAGGACTCTTAATCTAGCAGGCAACTTAAGGAAGAAGAAAAGAGTTTCAAACTAGAAAAAGGATTTGTTATTGTTTATTGACTTGAGAGTTTACAAGAGAGAATTTTTACAGATTCAAAGTTGAAATGTAATGAAAGACTACATGGTGTATCTATACAATGATTTGAGTGAAAGTGAATTAGGTGGGAAATTCTGTTATGATAGTTCTTTGGCTTATTTGACTTTTCTTGTTTGACCTTTGAGTTGACTTTTTTTTTACTTCACATTTAGACACCTAACACATCGCCATGCCCTTGAGATTATATATTATTTGGTTTAACTCAGCAACTCTATGAAGCATCATATCTTGAATTCTATATCCCGGCTCGATGTCCGTTTGGCACCCATTATCAACGTGTTTTGTCTAGCTAAACAGTATCTTTCCATCCTGACCGTGACAAGCCACGCTATTTTATATCATGATGGTTAAGGTATTATTAAGGGTTAATTGATTGAAAATGTATTATACTTGCCATTTTTTGTTATTGTGTGTACTGAACATTTTTTGTTCTTAATGTAACGAACTAACAGTGGCGGATATAGGAATTCTTAGAAGGGTATGCACTATTTGATAGGATGTTCGGTAATCAAGTTAAGCTTACAAATTTAGGTTTTTTTGGTTTGGGTTTTTGGGTCAAGCTTTTTTGGTTTTCATGTTTAGCGATTCAATTTTTTTTATTGGTTAAGAAAAAATGCAAATGAACTATCGTTTCTCATCATTTAATAAAGATTTGCGTGTACAATATTTTATTAGAACTCGCTACACAATACACATCTTATGTCTTGTCTTTGTCACTTTCATCATCAATTCTTTGAAATATAGAAGCTCAAAGGATACTTAGTTTAAACAACAAGTAAACAATTTTCGTGCTCGTATAAGACTAAAATTTTTCCATGAATAGCAGATGAAATATCTTAAGGTGTGTATAAAGTCATATAAATAACACAAAGAAGCACAATATGAAGTCGGTTATGTATCTCTATCAAGTGTATACACAACATATTGGAAAGAAATTTCATAAGTGAGGAAGTTAATGGATGAGAGGAATGTCAAAAAAGAAGCCGCTTACATTTGTATTTTAATCAAGAACATAATATGTTGTATAGGATAATTCACATCCTTTAATTACTTAAAAGTTTAACTCTTAACGAGCTAATTTATGTTCAACATGAAGCTAATATCAATGAGCATTTAAGCATTTTCAACAAAAGCTTAGAAGATGGAAATATGTTTTGGTTTTATCCCGCATAGGTGACGAGCAAACATTGGCTTAGTTTATTACTATGCCACTTCAGCATGGAATGCCCTGTCTTTTTCTACATTTTCCGTAACTTAGCGTCTTAGCCTTAACATTTTATGCATTTTATGATGGTATAACTATCTTAGTCATCAATAAAAAACCTAAATAAGTATATTGTTTTGAAAAGACAATGATTCATATTTTTATTCTCGGTTTACTTAAGCAACTGATTAGAAGGAACATCATGGACACCGCATGGCGATTCATGGACTTTGAAAATGTGAATATCAACTCCAACTAAATCTGCATATAGACTATTTGTAACTTATTTTTCCATGGTTGCATAAAGGCTAAATACACTTCTGAGAACCACGAAAGTGCTATGGGAATCCATGCACAATGTGATATGATTGCATCACAATTCCTAAGAACACGATCATGCTTAACGAGGATTGAACTCGTGTCAGGCTTGTGGTTTGCAAACTACTTAACCACTAAACCTGTAAAAGATGTCAAAAATAAGGTTTCTCACATAGCCTTTTGTCACATAATAGGCTTTAAAATGGCGAATCTCGTAAGCTGGGTAGCCAAATATGTCACTAATTTAATATAGTAGAATATGTACGTGTTTGTATTTGCGATATACTTTATTAACCAATTTTTTATCCCGAGTATAGTTGGACTAGTTACTTAATGTTCAGAACGATTTTTTTGTACGTAGATGATATGAGTATCAGCCTATTTGATTAGTGAAATATATACTTACTATTTTATGAAATATATACTTACTATTTTATGACAAAACCCTTTGAACCTTTTGGCCCACATAGGTGAATGAGAGGATATTCTTTAGGTTATATACCATAGTGCGTTAAAAGTGTATGTCTTGAAGTTGATAGTATGCTTTGGGCCTTTGGCGAAGATAGGTATGTCACCTGTTGTTATATAGTTGTTCCAGCATTAGTCCAAAAAAAATATACGAACTCTTCAAGTTTTTTTCACAAAGACTCCAAGCGTTACTTTTCTTTTACAAAGATTAAGACTAATAATTCTAGCATCCGCACATGGAGAGCATTTAGTCATATGTAGATCAAGATTTCCAAAGACATTTAGTCATAGGCAGGTAAAGTTTGTTTTATTGCTTGTGTATTAGTACACATTGCAAGAGACTAACCAACATTCATTTACAGAAGGGGATCTAACGTCGTCTATCGAGTTGCTCCTTCTCGAGATCCTCATCCTCTCATTTAAACCATTAACAACAAAATTTTGCAAGGGATACTTCATATCCATTACTAAGAAAATATATGTTCAGCATGAAACATAAACATAAAATAAGGAAATAAGTTTTGGTTTTATTCCATATTGGTGAATGAGAGAAATTCTTCTAAGCTTATATACCATGGCTCATATGAATTGCATGTCTTAAAATACTATGCTTTCATCCTCATATATCATTCCATGATATTATTGATGTAGTATTTGAGTTTGGAAAAATTGTACAAGCTTTGAAGTTTTTGTAACATAAACTTTCAAAATTTACTTTTCTATTAATCCAACATAGACTTTCAAAATTTACTTTTCTCTTATAAGGAATAAGAAGAATTGTCCACGATAATATTTACTTTTCTCTTATAAGGAATAAGAAGATAGGTATGCACGCGTTTAAACTTAACTGAGTTGTGGCAGTTTGGATTTTGGTTATATGTTACGAAATCAACAGACAAGGTTTCGAACTTTATTCATTTCATTTTCCCTTCTAAATTTTACAAAGTAGCTGTTGGTTTATGATTACAAAATAAGAGAGCTTATGGTCTTAGCTTATAATAACCATTTCCACTAAACTTTTGGTGTTTGGGCTCGGGTTTGCTTTGTTTTTCGAAACAAGTCACAAAGTGAGTTTGGTTTGTAGTTTAAGAATACAAGTGGACATGCTATATATCGAAACGAGTTAAAAACAAAACGGTTTACAAAACATGTTTGCTAATCCACACAAGTATACGCGATTTCATGAAGTTTTTAACGTGTAAAAATATGTTTATACAAGCTATGGATTTGAATGGGTCAAGATAACATGTTTAACGCGTGATATGATTTTATAACTTGCAACATGCATGCATAGTGTATGGAAAAAGGTCACAACTAGCTTACAACACCTCTAGGGTGGTGAAGAGATCGAAAGATCAAGATTCGGACGGAACTTATAAAACAACCCGAACACCTTTCTAAACACTCGAATACCCTATGCAACTTCCTAGTTTTTACAAAACCCTTTTAAAAGCCTCCCTTTTTCCTCCTTGGAGCCTACTGAGATTGCATGTAAAGAGAGGGTGGAAATGTTTTTGCACTAAGTGAGTTTTTGGAGTAAATGTGGAAGGGAAATAGGTGCATGGCACGTATATATGCATTGAGAAGTCTTAGATATTTTAGTTTTTTAAGTCACATTTCTAAATTTGAAAGGTAAAGAGTGTAGATTTGATCAAAGGGCCAAGTGTAAGCAAAATTTAAGGAATGGAGGCATGGTTTCACTCATTGCCTTACACACATTAGTAATACAAATGGTGTATGTCCAAAAACAAGAAAAATTAGTTATCTCAGTGAGTAGTCTTTCATTTGTGTACAAAAGAAATGAAGGGATGTGGTTTGGAATTTTGTAAAATGTGTAAGAAGTGAAATCATTTAGTATTAGTGGGGTTGGTAAGTATACGTATATTATTTAGACTCAGAAGAGATAGTTTGTGACTTGTGTTTTGGTACCTCTCACTTTGCAACAGAATAATACAAGGGTCTCGTTTGGTTTTTTGTCCCATTCGCAAAAAGAAAGATAAACAACAAAGGGTGGCATGGGCTTGGAATGGGAATTGGATTATAAAATCATGTAATCACAAAACAATTAATTGCAGTCGGTTGGGCTAATTGGAATCGGGCTAAGTGGAATCAGGCTAAGCCCAAAAAATAATGTGATGCGTTTGGTTGTTTGACCGACCCAACAAAAAGAAAGAAAAATTAGGAAATGAACTAGTAATAAAATTAAAATTAATAAATTTTATAAGTTTAATCGTGTGTAAAAATGTAATTGTCGCGAAGGTTCGTGTCGGAAAAACATGACGGTTTTCGGGTATAGCTCGGGATAATGTATTACGTAATGATTTGTAACTTAAGAAAAAAAATGGTGCTAAATTATCATTGATCCATAATAACTTTAGATAATTACAATTTTATTTTTACGGGTTCTTACAAGTTAACATATTCTTTGAAACGAACTATTTTCTAATTAAAATCGTACGTCACCACAACTAAACTTATATTTGGGATTATTTATGACGTTACATTCGTGTATTCAATATAAGAATTTAATCTTAAACCTTCGTTACCTCGTCCTTAACCAATGTACAGATTCATGTAAGGATCACTCTATTCTACCACCGTGATATGTTCCTTTCAGAAATCAACGAATGAAATGAGAAAAGACTCTTAATCTAGCAGGCAACTCAAGGAAGAAGAAAACGATTTCAAACTGGAAAAAGGATTTCTTATTGTTTATTGACTTGAGAATTTACGAGAGAGAATTTGTTACAGATTCAAAGTTTAAATGTAATGAAAGACTACATGGTGTATCGATACAATGAATTGAGTGAAAGTGAATTACGCGGGAAATTATGTTATGATAGTTCTTTGGCTTATTTGAATTTTCTTGTTTGACCTTTGATTTGACTTTCGTTGACTTCACATTTAGACACTTAACACATCGCCATGCCCTTCAGAGTATATATTATTTGGTTTAACTCAGCAAGTCTATGAAGCATCATATCTTGAATTCTATATCCCGGCTCGGTGTCCGTTTGGCACCCATTATCAATGTGTTTTGTCTAGCTAAACAGTATCTTTCCATCCGGACCGTGACAAGCCACGCCCTTTTATATCATGATGGTTAAGGTACTATTAAGGGTTAATTGCTTGAAAATGTATTATACTTGCCATTTTTTTATATTGTGTGTACTGAACATTTTTTTCTTATTGTGTGTACTGAACTTTCAAATTTTGACTATTGTGTGTATTTTTTGACCATTTTACTATTATGTTTTTTAAATTTTAAAGGGTAAAACAGTCATTTTACATGACAGAATAGTCACAAAATACACACAATAGTCGAAATCTTAAAGTTTAGTACACACAATAAGAAAAAAAAAGTTCAATACACACAGTAGCAAAAGGTGACACAGATAATACATTTTTAAGCAATTAACCCTATTATTAAAGCTAGCCTTCATATGTGAAAATTGTACAACTATTCCTTTGTTGTGAACACAAATTCGGGTGAATGAATGTGTTCTTAATGTAACGAACTAACAGTGGCGGATATAGGAATTTTTAGAAGGGTATGCACTATTTGGTTTGGGTTTTCGGGTCAAGCTTTTTTGGTTTTCATGTTTAGCGGTTCAATTTTTTTATTGGTTAAGAAAAAATGCAAATGAACTATCATTTCTCATCATTTAATAAAGATTTCCTTGTACAATCTTTTATTAGCACCCACTACACAATACACATCTTATGTCTTGTCTTTGTCACTTTCATCATCAATTCTTTGTAGAAGCTCAAAGGATTCTTAGTTTAAACAAGTAAACAATTTTCGTGCTCGTATAAGACTAAATTTTTTCCATGAATAGCATATGAAATATCTTAAGGTGTGTATAAAGTCATATAAATAACACAAACAAGCACAATATGACGTCGTTTATGTATCGCTATCAAGTGTATACACAACATATTGGAAATAAATTTCATCAGTTAGGAAGTTAATGGATGAGGGGAATGTCAACAAAGAAGCCGCTTATAGTTGTATTTTAATCAAGAACATAATGTGTTGCATAGGATAATTCACATCCTTTTATTACTTTAAAGTTTAACTCTTAACGAGCTAATTTATGTTCAACATGAAGCTAATATGAATGAGCATTTAAGCATTTTCAATAAAAACTTAGAAGATGGAAATATGTTTTGGTTCTATCCCGCAGAGGTGACGAGCAAACATTGGCTTAGTTTATGACTATGCCACTTCAACATGGAATGCCCTGTCTTTTTCTACATTTGCCGTAACTTAGCGTCTTAGCCTTAACATTTTATGCATTTTATGATGGTATAACTATCTTAGTCATCAATAAAAAATCAAAATAAGTATATTGTTTTGAAAAGAAAATGATTAATATTTTTATTCTCTGTTTACTTAAGCAACTGATTAGAAGGAACACCATGGACGCCACATGGCGTGGACTTTGAAAATGTGAATATCAACTCCAACTAAAGCTGCATATAGACTATTTGTAACTTATTTTTCCATGGTTGCATAAAGGCTAAATAAACTTCTGAGAACCACGAAAGTGCTATGGGAATCCATGCAAGGTGTATTATGATTGCATCACGATGCCTAAGAACACGATCATGCTTAACGGGGATTGAACTCGTGTCAGGCATTTGGTTTGCAAACTACTTAACCACTAAAACTATAAAAGAGGTCTAAAATAAGGTTTCCCACATAGCCAATTGTCACACAATAGGCATTAAAATGGCGAATCTCGTAAGTTGGGTAGCCAAATATGTCACTAATTTAATATAGTAGAATATGTACATGTTTGTATTTGCAATATCTTTTATCAACCAATTTTTTATCCATAGTATAGTTAGACTAGTTACTTAATGTTCAGAACAATTTTTTTGTACATAGATGATAGGAGTATCATCCTATTTGATTAGTGAAATATATACTTACTATTTAATGACGAAACCCTTTGAACCTTTTGGCCCACATAGATGAATGAGAGGATATTCTTAAGGTTATATACCATAGTGCATTAAAAGTGTATGTCTTGAAGTTGATAGTATGCTTTGGGCCTTTGGCGAAGAATAGGTGTGTCACCTATTGTTATATAGCTGTTTTAGCATTAGTCAAAAAAAAAAAAAAAAAAAGAGAAAAAAAAAAAAAAAAAAAAAACTCTTAAGTTTCTTTTTACAAAGACTCCAAGCTTTACTTTTCTTTTACAAAGATTAAGACTAATAATTCTAGCATCCGCACATGGAGAGCATTTAGTCATATGTAGATCAAGATTTCCAAAGACATTTAGTCATAGGTAGGTAAAGTTTGTTTTATTGCTTGTGTATCAGTGAACATTGCAAGAGACTAACCAACATTAATTTATAGAAGGGGATCTAACGTCGTCTCTCGAGTTGCTGCTTCTCAAGATCCTCATCCTCTTATTTAAACCATTAATAACAAAACGTTGCAAGGGATACTTCATATCCGTTACTAAGAAAATATATGTTCAGCATGAAACATAAACTTAAAATAAGAAAATAAGTTTTGGTTTTATTCCACATTGGTGAATGAGAGAAATTCTTCTAAGCTTATATACCATGGCGCATATGAATTTCATGTCTTAAAATAGTATGCTTTCATCCTCATATATCATTCCATCATATTATTGGTGTAGTATTTGAGTTTGGAAAAATTGTATAAGGTTTGAAGTTTTTGTAACATAAACTTTCAAAATTTACCTTTCTATTAAGGCAACATAGACTTTCAAAATTTACTTTTCTTTTATAAGGATTAAGAAGAATTGTCCACGATAACATATTTTACTTTTCTTTTATACAAGGATTAAGAATAATTATCCAGGGTAACAGAAACGATAAAATTAGCGTCCTGACCAAACGGTTAACATGCATATTGTCAAACATTCAATAGGAAGATTTGTAATTTCCTTTGTTGAATTTTCTTATTAGATTCTTACTAATTATGAGAAAAAGGGTCAATTTATGCAATAGTATTGGATAAAGCTATGTCCTTTACCAAGTTTGAGTACATAAATAATCTCAACAATTAAGCTCTAATCGAGTTTGCTTCGATCAAGTATTAATTTTGCATATATCTTTGAGCTATTCTAGCTGTACAATCAATCTTGGCAAATAGCTTACATTCGAATTAAAATAAAAATTCAATCAAATAAGAAACCAAGTTTATGCTAAATAGACTCCCATTTTGACCACAATTTCAGACTTTCAAATACCAAAAGATAAATAATTTTCATTGCAAAAGATAAATCATTGTCATTGCAGACTCTTAGACTAACTTACGTTAATAGAAATTGTTGTCTAAATGTACATAACATCTGAGTCACATAATTATGGTACACTAAAAACCGTCGAAACCTCTCCTATGCTGAGTCATCTATAATCTATAAGTCCTCAATATAACGTTATCAGGGGACTAGCCAATGGTCATTAATGCAAGGGGAAACCTACAGCTCGCGGGTTGTTTGTTATCGGTATCATAATGGTGTTTTCATCAGGCTGAATTAAGGAAGCATATCATGTCTTCTGATGCTACCAAAATCCGCATGGTCGTCAAGATGTTGAGCTGGCCGTTTGACTTGCGTTGACCTTGACTTCGGGTCTTTTGTAAAATTGCTGAAAAGACAAAGAAAGATCGTTAGAGAGTTCGCTGGGCTAAGCCCAGGGGAACCTCCTCTGTCCATCAAGTCAGTATTGATCATGATGTTATATATGACCATGCTTAAGAGCTAGAATAATAATTAGTAAAGAGGTTCTATGTTAAGTTGGTATCTAAGGAATTTCCTTATCCTTGTTAGATGTTGTATGGACTAGAAAAGTCCTAACTTCACCATATTATATTAAGTAGTCGATAGATACTTTACTAGTTTTGTTGTTTAGAAATGAGATTTGGTAGAAAATAAGAAAAAAGCTCCACAATCTCTTTTAAATTAGTGGGAAGCCGAGATACTAGTTGGGCTCCCACTCCTTTCTGGAAGCATATAAAATAACGAAACAAACTAGTTAGAGCACACGGTGCGGCCAAATTAAGCTATGTCGGTGGCGTTGCATGTTACCACACCACAACCAAAATTTAGGATTAACATACACAAAAGAACTAACATATGCGACATAAAGGAACCGAGCCATCAACTAGCCACATTTTTTTTTACCAAACAAGAATGGTATAACCGAGATGAGATTTACAAAACAAAAAAAAAAGACAAAAAGAAAAAAAAAACCGAGGTCTTTCATTTTCAAATTATCCGGGAGATTACAGTATGAAAACCATGGTTTTCGATCTCTTGATCGAGAGATTCACGAGATATATTTGAGTCCAAAAAAACCGGGTAATTAAAGCCGTATCATTTTAAGGAAGGTTGACTTGTTTGCACCTAGCACTAATTAAACTTGAAACCGCGGTCTAACCAAGCGAGATCCCCGTGAACTAGCCAATTAGACCAAGACCAAGACCAAGACTAACCAACATGACCCGACTGCTGATAAAATAAGAACCAAAAGAGTTGAAAGAAGTGGGTCGAGTCAAAACCTTGTAGGCCAAGACAAGGTGTCTTGTCCTTATAAAAGCACATTACACCCCACCACACCACACCCACAACACAACTGCACCTGCACCAAAACCCTAAACGAACAAATAAAATGACCACCTACGTGCTTTCTATCTCCGCTGAGCTAAAAAACCTTGCCATGCTTCAACCCCAGGGAGGGGTTGATGATCCTACGTTTTGCTATATGTTCAAGGTTTACATCTTCTTATTTTCACTTTACATCTTATTTTATAAGTACTCGTACCTGTCTTATTTGTTTGTTTAGTTTTATGTTGTTGTTGATATGATAAGTTTTATTCAACAACAACATAAAACTATAAAACTATAATAAGTTTTATGTTGTTTTTGTTTGCAAATAGCTCGTATATAAAAAATTTGGTAGGGGAATATTGTTGTTTTTGTGAATTTAATGTAAGATTCGGTTCTAATGTTTGTTTAATCCCAAGGTTACAGTTTATTAAACGTGCTTTTTGAGTGGCTTTGTTTAATGAGGTGTCTGTAATCTATTTTTGGCATGATATTTTTTCATCAGGAGATTGTTATTTTTGACATGGTATTTACTCACTCATTTAAATGTTTATTTCTCTATTTTGGTAATAATATATCTGATTTCAAAAAAAATAAAAAATAAAAAATGTTTTTATAACCTGAAACATATGGTTTAACTTGACATTTAGTCACTTAATTTCAACATCTATATTTATAAGGTGAAACTCAGTCTGATGGTTTCATTTCAAAGTACTTGACATTTAGTTGCTTAATTTGAAGATCCAGAGTCCTACATATATAGTTTTGTTAATGCAAAGTTGCGGTGTACTGTATATGGGATGTACGTGACAGTTAGTTACATAATCTCGTTTTTATTTTCTTCGATTTAATGATGTTAATTAGTCGTTTTACAACTCAGTTCTTCGCATTGAGTTTTTGTCTCAAAATAAGTAGCCGATTTCTATTTCAAATTGCTTTTTATAAAGCTGAAACTCAGTGTGATGGTTTCATTTCAAACTTCTTGACATTCAGTCACTTAACGAGTGTTGGAAAACCCGCGCAATGCAGCGGGATTGCTTAAAGGACTTACTTTGCAGCGACACTTAAACCTCAGGGGTTGTTTTTGCCAAGTTGCGAAAGATTATTAATGCTAAAGGACTTACTTTGCAACGACACTTGAACCTCAGGGGTTGTTTTCGCCAAATTGGCAAACTTGGCATTAAATGCACGTATTTTGGGTGAAATCACTTCCTGCCTTTTAGTATATAGAGTAATTTCAAGATCCGTATTTAGTTTTGTTAATGCCAACTTGCGGTGTATATATGATGTACGTGTTACATAATATCGTTTTTATCTTCTTCGTTTTGAGTACTTATATGTGTCCTTTGATTCCAGTTTAGTAGTTTTGCCATGTGAGTTCTATATATTTTATAACTCAGTTCTTCGTTATGAGTTTTTGTCTCAAAATAAGTAGCCGGTTTCAAGTTTTTCAAGCAATACTGTTATGATCTCTTTAGTTAAGAGTTTTTCAAGGATGTGTTAAGGATCATGGTTACGTTTTAATGAAGTTAATTAGTCATTTTACAACTCAGTTCTTCGCATTGAGTTTTTGTCTCAAAATAAGTAGCCGGTTTCTATTTCAAATTGCTTTTTATAAAGCTGAAACTAGGTGTGATGGTTTCATTTCAAACTTCTTGACATTCAGTCACTTAATTTCAAGATCCGTATTTAGTTTTGTTAATGCCAAGTTGTGGTGTATATATGATGTACGTGTTACATAATCTCGTTTTATCTTCTTCGTTTTGAGTACTTATATGTGTCCTTTGATTCCAGTTTAGTAGTTTTGCCATGTGAGTTTATATGTGTGTGCTTTGTTTTGCCATGTGAGTACTATATATTTTACAACTCAGTTCTTTGTTATGAGTTTTTGTCTCAAAATAAGTAGCCGATTTCAACTTCAAATTGCTTTTTATAAGGGTGAAACTCAGTGTCATGGTTTCATTTCATAGTACTTGACATTTAGTTACTTAATTTGAAGATCCAGAGTCCTACATACATAGTTTTGTTAATGCGAAGTTGCGGTGTATATACGTGACAGTTAGTTACATAATTTCGTTTTTATTTTCTTCGTTTTAATGAAGTTAATTAGTCATTTTACAACTGAGTTATGAGTTTTTGTCTCAAAATAAGTAGCCGATTTCATGTTTCGACCAATCAATTTGCTTTTTATAAGGTGAAACTGGTGGGTTTAAAACTGCTGCTTGACATTTTGTTTCTCATGAACTGAAGACAACCACTTGTTCATGTGTCTTCTATATGTAGTTTCTTATTGAGTATATGTTTCTTCTATATGTAGGTTCAGTGCCGTTGCGGTTGTGAATCCTCAAAAGAGGTGTGTCTTAGCCTCGGTGAGACCAAATTCGTCTCAAAGAAGGAAGGAACGGTCAACCTACTAAAAAAGGTAATCACTTAAATTTAACTGCATACAACATAGAACACAACTGCATATAAGAACCTCAGCTCCTCAGTCGACTATATATATTATGCTACATAACTATAAAAAAGCTTAAGTGTTTAGTTCACTTTTGTCATTAGAAGCTATGGATCAACATTTGCTAGGAACAGAATAACAAATACAATTTTTCTTTTTTCTTTTTTTAGTGCAGGAGCTGTGGCAAGATGGGAACGATTAAAATGTTGCCCGGGAGTGGATTCCCACTTACCCAGGGGGGAAGGGAGGCCCCAATCATGAGTTTTTTGTGTGACAGAGTTAAGCCCATCGGGCCCGTGAGCTGTGGCCTCTGGGAGGGTGTCACGGTATGCACAATTTAATTTTCTAGCTTGCTTCTGTTACAAAGCATTATACATAACGGAAAGTCCCTTTTAGCCTTTATAGCCACGTAAGGCAAGTTGAAACTAGTTGAGAAACCCCTAACTTGATTGCCTTAGAAATGTTTCCACAATATTGTTAGCTGATCTGATTTAGAAAGGGTTATTTGGGTGAACCTGGGTCGGGCCAGGTTATCCGGTTTCAGTTATAAGTGACACCGCCAACTGTATTTGTTAGCATTTTTCGGTTAACATACCTCTGATATAATTGTGCCTAATTCTGGAATTAACCCTCCGATTTTGCATTATAATCAGGCTTATGGGACACCGTTCAAAGAAATTGACCTTAACTCTAAATGCTTTGCTTATCCTGCTGAAGATGGGGAGCCTGCAGTGGTGATCGAGAATGTGGAGTTGAGTTTGGGTGTTGGATGTTAGAGTGGTAAGTGCCTACCTAAACAGTGTCCGCGTTTGATTGACCTTAAGTTTGCAATGTGTTATAAAAAACGGTCTATGCTAGAGTTGCAGTGTATTGCGTTTAAACTTAACTGAGTTGTGGCAGTTTGGATTTTGGTTATATGTTACGAAATCAACAGACAAGGTTTCGAACTTTATTCATTTCGTTTTCCCTTCTAAATTTTACAAAGTAGCTGTTGGTTTATGATTACAAAATAAGAGAGCTTATGGTCTTAGCTTATAAATAACCATTTCCACTGAACTTTTGGTGTTTGGGCTCGTTAAGGGCTCGGGTTTGCTTTGTTTTTCGAAACAAGTCACAAAGTGAGTTTGGTTTGTAGTTTAAGAATACAAGTGGACATGCTATATATCGAAACGAGTTAAAAACAAAACGGTTTACAAAACATGTTTGCTAATCCACACAAGTATACGCGATTTCATGAAGTTTTTAACGTGTAAAAATATATTTATACAAGCTATGGATTCGAATGGGTCAAGATAACATGTTTAACGCGTGATATGATTTTATAACTTGCAACATGCATGCATAGTGTATGGAAAAAGGTCACAACTAGCTTACAACACCTCTAGGGTGGTGAAGAGATCGAAAGATCAAGATTCGGACGGAACTTATAAAACAACCCGAACACCTTTCTAAACACTCGAATACCCTATGCAACTTCCTAGTTTTTACAAAACCCTTTTAAAAGCCTCCCTTTTTCCTCCTTGGAGCCTACTGAGATTGCATGTAAAGAGAGGGTGGAAATGTTTTTGCACTAAGTGAGTTTTTGGAGTAAATGTGGAAGTGAAATAGGTGCATGGCACGTATATATGCATTGAGAAGTCTTAGATATTTTAGTTTTTTAAGTCACATGTCCAAATTTGAAAGGTCAAGAGTGTAGATTTGATCAAAGGGCCAAGTGTAAGCAAAATTTAAGGAATGGAGGCATGGTTTCACTCATTGCCTTACACACATTAGTAATACAAATGGTGTATGTCCAAAAACAAGTAAAATGAGTTATCTCGTGAGTAGTCTTTCATTTGTGTACAAAAGAAATGAAGGGATGTGGTTTGGAATTTTGTAAAATGTGTAAGAAGTGAAATCATTTAGTATTAGTGGGGTTGGTAAGTATACGTATATTATTTAGACTCAGAAGAGATAGTTTGTGACTTGTGTTTTGGTACCTCTCACTTTGCAACAAAATAATACAAGGGTCTCGTTTGGTTTTTTGTCCCGTTCGCAAAAAGAAAGATAAACAACAAAGGGTGGCATGGGCTTGGAATGGGAAGTGGATTACAAAATCATGTAATCACAAAACAATTAATTGCGGTCGGTTGGGCTAAGTGGAATCGGGCTAAGCCCAAAAAATAATGGGATGCGTTTGGTTGTTTGATCGGCCCAACAAAAAGAAAGAAAAATTAGGAAATGAACTAGTAATAAAATTAAAATTAATAAATTTTATAAGTTTAATCGTGTGTAAAAATGTAATTGTCGCGAAGGTTCGTGTCGGAAAAACATGACGGTTTTCAGGTATAGCTCGGGATAATGTATTACGTAATGATTTGTAACTTAAGAAAAAAAATGGTGCTAAATTATCATTGATCCATAATAACTTTAGATAATTACAAGTTTATTTTTACGGGTTCTTACAAGTTAATATATTCTTTGAAACGAACTATTTTCTAATTAAAATTGTACGACACCACAACTAAACTTATATTTGGGATTATTTATGACGTTACATTCGTGTATTCAATATAAGAATTTAATCTTAAACCTTCGTTACCTCGTCCTTAACCAATGTACAGATTCATGTAAAGATCACTCTATTCTACCATCGTGATATGTTCCTTTCAGAAATCAACGAATGAAATGAGAAAGGACTCTTAATCTAGCAGGCAACTCAAGGAAGAAGAAAACGGTTTCAAACTAGAAAAAGGATTTCTTATTGTTTATTGACTTGAGAATTTACGAGAGAGAATTTGTTACAGATTCAAAGTTTAAATGTAATGAAAGACTACATGGTGTATCTATACAATGATTTGAGTGAAAGTGAATTAGGCGGGAAATTATGTTATGATAGTTCTTTGGCTTATTTGACTTTTCTTGTTTGACCTTTGAGTTGACTTTCGTTGACTTCACATTTAGACACCTAACACATCGCCATGCCCTTCAGAGTATATATTATTTGGTTTAACTCAGCAACTCTATGAAGCATCGTATCTTGAATTCTATATCCCGGCTCGGTGTCCGTTTGGCACCCATTATCAACGTGTTTTGTCTAGCTAAACAGTATCGTTCCATCCGGACCGTGACAAGCCACGCCCTTTTATATCATGACGGTTAAGGTACTATTAAGGGTTAATTGCTTGAAAATGTATTATACTTGCCATTTTTTTATATTGTGTGTACTGAACATTTTTTTCTTATTGTGTGTACTGAACTTTCAAATTTCGACTATTGTGTGTATTTTGTGACCATTTTACTATTACGTTTTTTAAAATTTTGAAGGGTAAAACAGTCATTTTACACGACAGAATAGTCACAAAATACACACAATAGTAGAAATCTTAAAGTTTAGTACACACAATAAGAAAAAAAAGTTCAATACACACAATAGCAAAAGGGGACACAGATAATACATTTTTAAGCAATTAACCCTATTATTAAAGCTAGCCTTCATATGTGAAAATTGTACAACTATTCCTTTGTTGTGAACACAAATTTGGGTGAATGAATGTGTTCTTAATGTAACGAACTAACAGTGGCAGATATAGGAATTTTTAGAAGGGTATGCACTATTTGGTTTGGGTTTTCGGGTCAAGCTTTTTTGGTTTTCATGTTTAGCGGTTCAATTTTTTTTATTGGTTAAGAAAAAATGCAAATGAACTATCATTTCTCATCATTTAATAAAGATTTCCTTGTACAATCTTTTATTAGCACTCACTACACAATACACATCTTATGTCTTGTCTTTGTCACTTTCATCATCAATTCTTTGTAGAAGCTCAAAGGATACTTAGTTTAAACAAGTAAACAATTTTCGTGCTCGTATAAGACTAATTTTTTTCCATGAATAGCAGATGAAATATCTTAAGGTGTGTATAAAGTCATATAAATAACACAAACAAGCACAATATGATCTCGTTTATGTATCACTATCAAGTGTATACACAACATATTGGAAAGAAATTTCATCAGTTAGGAAGTTAATGGATGAGAGGAATGTCAACAAAGAAGCCGCTTATAGTTGTATTTTAATCAAGAACATAATGTGTTGCATAGGATAATTCACGTCCTTTAATTACTTTAAAGTTTAACTCTTAACGAGCAAACATTGGCTTAGTTTATGACTATGCCACTTTAACATGGAATGCCCTGTCTTTTTCTACATTTTCCGTAACTTAGCGTCTTAGCCTTAACATTTTATGCATTTTATGATGGTATAACTATCTTAGTCATCAATAAAAAACCAAAATAAGTATATTGTTTTGAAAAGAAAATGACTAATATTTTTATTCTCGGTTTACTTAAGCAACTGATTAGAAGGAACACCATGGACACCACATGGCGTGGACTTTGAAAATGTGAATATCAACTCCAACTAAAGCTGCATATAGACTATTTGTAACTTATTTTTCCATGGTTGCATAAAGGCTAAATAAACTTCTGAGAACCACGAAAGTGCTATGGGAATCCATGCAAGGTGTATTATGATTGCATCATGATGCCTAAGAACACGATCATGCTTAACGGGGATTGAAATCGTGTCAGGCATTTGGTTTGCAAACTACTTAACCACTAAAACTATAAAAGAGGTCTAAAATAAGGTTTCCCACATAGCCAATTGTCACACAATAGGCTTTAAAATGGCGAATCTCGTAAGTTGGGTAGCCAAATATGTCACTAATTTAATATAGTAGAATATGTACGACTAATATACCATAATGTATGCAAGCAGGGACGGAGCCAGTGGGGGGCTAGAGGGTGCTCGGCCACCCCCAACTGGTCCAGTTAGCCTACCTAGCTAGCGAGCTGGGTTGCGTTGTTTTTTTATGTTCCTGCGAGTTTGAATGATAATAAGGTTGTGACTTTTCATGATAATGGTCTATGAAGGAGGATGAAGAAGATACAAATATACAATTGGAGAGAGAAAAAAAAATAATGCTACTCCATATATATTTATTGTTTAGGGACCCATGTGACTGAAGTGATGACATATTTATTATTTAGGAACAAGTAAAACTAGTACAATACCCGTGCGTTGCCCGGGTATAACGGTTCAATAATTCACATAAAAAAATATAGAAGTTGTGAGTTTATTTTATAAAAAAAATATACTTAAAAGAAAACAAACGTGAACAACTGGAAACAAAGTATCTCAAAATGCAAAATCATTCTTATTTAATAATGAAGTATTAAATCTAAAACATACCAAAGTACTAAAAACAAAAGGTTGAAACTACACCAATTAATCTTATCTTCTTTCTAAATAGTTGGACTTTGAAATAAAGGTGCATAATTCGTCCATGTTTCTGAATATTTGACAATTTGCTCTTCTGGTTTTTGCATATCAATCAGATTCAATTGCTAAACTAAAAACATAAATGGCCATATAGCTTTTACGTAAAGCTTGAACGAATGATATATCACTCGAGTTGCATTACGTTGAGTTGAGCATTGCCAAAATTAAATGATTTAATGAGTAGTCAAATTTGCAGATTTGTTTTTGTAACTTAAGTGAAAATGTCACATTACGTTACAAATTTTAACTCATCTATGAGCATAAGCATAAAGTTGCACTTCAACTCAAAACCATTAATTGGTGGTTAGTTGAGAATATAATTTTCCCTTGAGTTAGATAATAATAAAAATTTACTATATTATTATTGATTCAAGTGATCTTAGTTATGTTTTATTTCCACCATATACACAAATACACAATCTGAAAACATTTACGGCTTACTTATCAGTCAGTTTAGTAAGATTATTGCATACTTGTCATTTACAGCTCTTGATCTTTTTTATCAATTCTTAAATTGTATGATATACGCAATCCGAAAACATTTACAGCTTACTTCACACATGCTTGACTTTTTAAGTTTCTAACCTTAGTTGTGACTTGTGTATTTTGTATTCGTGTGTGGTGGCCTAATTATCACATTAACTATAACTTGTCTGTTACTTGAGTTGGATTGTTGAAAGGACATTTATTCACTAAAAAACCAATACCATGAGGAATTCAACCTATGATTGAACCGGATAAGTAGTAAACAAAAGTACGTGAATAAAACATCGACAAAGACATTATAACATTGAAAAACAACTAAATATTGATCAACCGAAAATATCATCTTCCTCTACATCGTCTTCGTCAGTCAAACGGCAGTTATATATGGTAAATTCCAATGTTAAAATGAAAGGAAAGAGAATGACTATCATATACTCGTATGAGATGTTGTATATGTTTAATCTAACACTCACTAAACCTGAACTTACAACTATTGGATTAAAGAGCCACCTACATATATCTAGGTAATCATTGCATGTAAACGTGGAGTCGTGGACTCATAAATACATCAACCTTATGAATGATTGAATTCCGTTACGTATATGCGTTGATAGATTCAAATCTTATAAACTGAATACAACATGCATCAAGGTTTTTATTGCGGCTAAACACGAAAACTTGGTGGTATTGAACATTGACACAACATCATCAAGAGTATCATCATCCCCATCGTAAATGCTCTCATCGTCCGAACTTTCTATTTGAATAACATCGTTCCATTTCCATGTCGCCAAGTTTGCTTCCCTTTTCCTTTCCTTAGATTCATGAATCACCTCATCTACCAACGGTTGGGTATCAAGCTTCACATTTTCGTCAAGCTTTTAAAGACGGAAAACAACTTTACGCCTTCATACAAATAAATGAATATTAGAACGAAACTGAAAAAGTGTAGAAAGGAGGGTTCGTTACCTCATGATCATGAAGATTGACATTATCGTTCCCGGCTTGTTGTTAAATGTCATGTATTGCTAAAAAAGAAAAAAAAAGTTGATGTGAGATGTTGTAAAATAACGTTACCTGGATTCCTTCGTTGATTTGTTAATCTGTATAAATGCAAAATATCAAATGTTAAAGATACTGCATTGAATTACTAATTACTAATTGATCTATAATGGGTGAAAAAGAAAGCATTTGATTCTTACCTCCATCCTAGTTGAGTGAAAAAGTATTGTTTTTGTTAGGCTAGAAACTATGAATGATTGTGAAATGAAGAAGAATCAATGATATCTATTTATAAGGTTCATGCAAGGTTAGAGTTTAGGCGCCAAAATGTTTGTTTCAAAAGTTAAATATATAAAGATAAGATAAAATTTTGTTTTGACTCATATTATGGAACCGGTATATATGGGAAAAGGAGTGTTTTGACCATTATTCTCTCAATGTTGTTACTAAAGATAATTAGTGAATTTAAGTGGTCAAGATTTAATGTGGGATTGATCCAGTGGACAAAAATGAGTTTAAATGAATAGATGCACCGTTAGCAATAAATAGATAATTTCTTAAACAATTATTATCAAACTATTAATGTGAATGGCTGTGGTTCAAGAGAGATTTATTCTTTTGTGGGCCTGTTCATTTTTGGTTGCACTGCTTACAAAATACGTAGTAATTAAGTGTGTCATGATCTCTAGTATTTGTGTGATCTTTAGTTTACCTTTTTTATTTTTTTTATTTTTTATTTTTTTTTCTCCTTTCTTTTTATTTCATCTTTTAATTAACTTGTTTAATTGAGGTTGAATATTTTGTATCGTATTTTTTTCCTCTTATTTTAGGTTTTATATATATTGTTGCTTTTCTAAAAATAAATAAATAAAAAAACTGTGTTAAGAAAAAACTATAAGCGTATATCTTTAATTTTCTAAAAAACCTCACATCATAAGCTTGTTTACTCGTAAAAAAAAGTTCTAACTCTTTGCAAAGTTTATATGAATCGTATAGGTATTTAAAACGTATGTCGAACGATTCGAACTTCAATCCAACTTTTAAAACAAGGAATTGTAAGTTACTATCGAAAAAAAAAATTGAGCCCCTCTTAATACAAATTCTTGGCTCCTCTTTGTATGCAAGTGCTATGTGTCTAGAATAATATGATGTTTTTAGGGTGATCATAGTCTAGAATAATACTTCTCTTTTTTCGTTTCATGTGTTTAAAAGGATTTAATTAATAATAGTGTACCAATTTTTTTTATGGAGCCTTAGTGGAACCATCTATCCTAACATCCTATTCCACATAGGTTGAAAAAAGAAATTATGGTTTACTAATATATGGTAGTGTGTATGGGTTATATAAGTCTAGAATAATAGTATGCTTCGAGGTAGATATCTTCATTTCATGTTAAAAAACATGATTGGGAGACTCTTTTCTGAATACTCATAAAAATTCTTGATTTTTTTTTAATCAATTTTATTTTTGTCGTTTACTGTTAAACATGTTTTGGTAAAACCATTGTTATCAGTGCACTAAAAGTGTATGTCTTGAAGTTGATAGTATGCTTTGGGCCTTTGGCGAAGATAGGTGTGTCACCTATTGTTATATAGCTGTTTTAGCATTAAAAAAAAAATAAACAAAAAAAAAACGAACTCTTAAGTTTCTTTTTACAAAGACTCCAAGCTTTACTTTTCTTTTACAAAGATTAAGACTAATAATTCTAGCATCCGCACATGGAGAGCATTTATTCATATGTAGATCAAGATTTCCAAAGACATTTAGTCATAGGTAGGTAAAGTTTGTTTTATTGCTTGTGTATCAGTGAACATTGCAAGAGACTAACCAACATTAATTTATAGAAGGGGATCTGATATGTGTCTAAATACACATATATTTTATACTGTTTAAACCCACAAAACAACTAAAAACACACAAATGACTCACAAAATGTTATAAATATCAATGAAATGTGTTTTTATGTGATTCAGGTACAAAAGATTGAAAAACAAGTAAAAAATACGCAAAGTTCACACAAATGTCATTTTCAGTCCCTGAAGTTACTTAAAGTGTCAAAACTAGTCCCTAAATGTTTTAAATGAATGAAAAATCAACTTAAGTCCTTGGGAAGTCAAAAATATTCACAAATGATCCCTGGATAAAAGTTTACACATATTGGCAATTTTTACCCCTCAAGTTTCAAAATTGGCAAACTTAGTCCCTGGGTATTCAAAACTTGAAATTTCACAAAATACCCTTGTACTATGCATGAACTTACAATTTGGAACAATTTTGATAAACTTTTGGAAATTTACACTTTAGTCCCCCAAGAATCCAAAATTTACACAAATGGTCCTTTTAAGCTTTAAAATGTTTTAATTAACAATATTGGTCCTTGTGTTTATATAAATGGCAGGTTTGGACCTTGGAAGGATGTTTGGAAAGGTGGCAAGTTTAACCTTTAACTTTGCTCAAATTACAAAAATGGTCCTTGTGTACTAGCTAAACCAAACGGACCTAACTTTGTTATTAAACCAAATCCAAATCCAATTAAACCCAGCTGGCCCAATCACCCCAAGCCCAACCCCTTTGTTAATAAATAAAACAGGCAAACCCGGACCCTTTTTCCCTCTTCTTCTTCCACCTCACACCCCCACCTGTAACACCACCACTTACACTTCCACCTTCCCCCTCCACCTGTTACCCCAGCTCACAACCTACTCCCCTACACCCTGTCACCTCTTCCCATCAAGCATTAATGCATTCCCACCATCTAACACTCCACCTTTTTCCCCCTTGCCCTGTTTTCACTCAAACCTGGCCTCCAAGCTCAATAAAGCTTCATATCTTGTTCCCTCCACCTATACAAGCCAACAAGATACATTGAATGCTTCTCAAACCACCTCAACTGTCACAAAGGACTTTTGCGCCAAAAAGCAATTTAAATGGTGGAGATCAATTAAGAGCATCAACGGTCAAGATCATTTGTGGGATTTGACTAACAAGTTGGGGAGAACTCAGAAGGTTATAAAAAGCTGAGGATGAAAGACAGAAGAGTACTTTTGGCCTTAAGCCATAGTCACGTAGATGTAACTTTTACTGCTTTTCTTAGTTAAAAATGTCTTTTAATCTTTCAAATGTTGTATTTTATCTTAAATTAGTGTAATGAACTTTTAAATTCAGTTTAATTTTAGTTTTATTTCAGTTTCAAGTTTTGCTTATTTTCCTTTAATTTTCAAGTCTTTTCAATTTCATGTTTTGTAGTTGTTTGATGGACTCTATAAGCCATATAAGCTCTTGACAAAGCTCATTTAGCTTTTAGAGACCTTAAAACATGCTTAGACTTTTAAATTCAGAAAATACTAAAAAATAGAGAAAATCATTGAAAAATCAAAAATAGTGTGATCATGAAGAAGATGATGAAGCAGGGTTGAATTTGGAATGCTATGGGTATTAGGAGCTTATTGGTAAGCTAATAGGTGTAACCTTGTCCATTTATTCTGGGTCTCAGTCCTATTCTCATTTGTAAGCCACTTTTACAATTTTTGCAATTTACTGTCTTACTGTTTTGGTTGCTTTGATTTTCATGTTTTCATGTTTCTGTGTTGTTAATTTATCATGCTATAGCTTAAAATTATGTGTTCATGTTTTGGAATTGATTGTGCTTGAAATTTCCATTTTCACTGTCATAAGCTCAATTTTTGAGAATCCTAGGTATACCTTTGTGTGACTACTTATGTATACTGAAAAAGTTCTAATTTAACCAATGAAAACCTCTGGATTTGATGAAATTAGTTTATGCAATTATATGAATTGAATAGCTAAATTTGGTTCTATTAAAAGTGTGTTTGGCATTACTGATTCAAGAGTTCTTAACTGAGCCTAAGTTGTTATTCTTGATTGATATTTGATACATAGAGTTCCTTAGGGTCAGACAAACCATAAGTCTATTATGTATACAAGCAAAAGTCAAAAATTTACTTCTTTGATCCTCATTTGAACACTGTGATGATTTGCAAGTCCATACTCACCAAATCCGTTTTAAAGTTGTTTCTCTTTGTTTATTTCTTGTTCTTATAACTTATTATGTCTTAATCAGTTGAAAAATTCAGATCAAAGTTGATCAAAGTCAATTTTGATCATAAACTTAAAAAGTCAAATTTCAGATTTTGTGTATTTGAATTAAATAGATATTTTTGTGTAGGCTTTAATACTTAGTTTTAGAACTTGTCCTTATAGTATGTTTTAGTTTAGCTGCTTGTCTTGTTGTATGATTTTTGTTAATCTTTAGTTCAGCTTATTTCTAGCTTTTAATTGTGCTTATTATAGCTTATTTTTGCCCTGTGCACAAGTTGGACTGTCAAGTTCATGAGCTTGCATAAGTCTCATGACTTGACCCATCTTGGTGTTTTTGGCTTCTTTGTGATGCTCTAGTAGCATATTATTTATGTTTGTGCTTATTTATCTGTTTACAACGTATTTAGATAGATTAAACAACCCCCCTTTTTTGTGCACCACACTCCCTTCACTGAAGCAAACAGTGAAGGTGAGTTGATTTCACAAGCCCATAAAAAGTTCCTCACTGAGCTTAAGCTTGTGTAGCTTAGCTTCATGTGAAGCTTAACTGCCCATCTTAATAAGTCAGTGCTTGTTGAGCTCTTATGAGCTTATTTGATAAGTAAAATAAGAGCTTATTGTTTGCCCCATTTCCTGAGCATACTGAGAAATCAGTCTACTCAAGCTTAGTTCATAAGCTCCTAAAAAGCTCATTTATAGTCATAAGCTTGTGTGGTTTAGTTTTTTGTGAAGCTCATCCACCCAACTTCATGATCCTGTGCTTAATTTTCATCTTGCAGCTTATTACATAGGGCTGCAAGTGGCTTATAACTTGTCATATTCCATCAGTGTATACTGAGTCACTCAGTATATACTGAGTGTTCAGTAGCTACTTCATAAGCTCCTAAAAAGCTCATCTGTGAATCCCACAGCATAAGCTTTAGCTTTTTGGAAAGCCCACCAACCTAGCTTGCTACTTCAATTCTTATTTTGGCTTACTAAGCTTATATTCTCAGCTTAATTTGCCATTCAAAAAGTATGCAGGGGTGTTTTGTACTGCAGTGTACTGGATTAGCTTATTAGCTTCTTACTAGCTTATGGGTGAATTCCAGCACACATGCTTGTTTATACTTGTTCATATCACTTGTACACATATTATTTTTCCTTTTGTTTCCTGTGTATAGCTTTTTCCAAGCTTATTATGAGCTTGACTTCTAACAGTCAAGCTAAAAGCTTAACTGTTGGACTCATAAGCTCACAACTTGCTTATTTTTAAGATTGTAAAGTTTTGTTTTCATTAATCATGTATAATATCATTATAAATTTAGTTTCAGAAAAAGAAAAGCAAAAAAAAAGAACCACTTTAATGGTAAATAATTAATAATATGTTTCTCCTACTGCTATGAATCTGCTGGTTTAGCGACAATTCTGCAACAGAAATAATGTCACTAACAGATTTGGGAGGAAGGAGCAACCTGGTTAGTGACAGATTAGTGACAGATTAACTGTCGCTAATCACCATGGGAGGAAGGAGGCATCAAATTTGCAACCGATTAGCCACAGTTTAGTGACAGAAAAAGTGTTGCTAATTGATATGGGAGGAAGGAGAATGCAAGGTTAGAATAATTGTGTAAAAAAAAAAAAAAAAAAAAAAAAATACATTTTCAGTTTCAAAAAATTATTTTATAATATTTTAGAATTTTCAAATTCTTTATTTTATTTATTTAAGTTAATTTTAGATTTTCTTATTATTTAATTCATTATAAAATACATTTAATTCATTTTTTTATATTAATTAATTTAATAGTGTAAAAATTTATTTTAATTTTCTAATAATTTTCTTATCCTTTTAGAATTCTAAAAATATAATTTTCACATTTGTGGGAGTTGTATTGGACTGAATTCACGTTTTATTTTGTACGTTTACGTAATTTTATTTAAACGTACGTTTTAGGTTTTAAACGTTCATCGATCTGTAAAAATAGTGATAGCGTTTATTTAATAGATTTTAACTTTTTAATCTTTTTAATTTGCATTTAAGTCGCTAAGACATGCAAATCCCTACTTTAGTTATAATCGTTTTGTTTTTATACGTTTACGTTTTAGTTAAACGTACGTTTGTATATCTTTTATATTTCTAGGTTTCTGATTGTACGTTTTTATTGACGTAGCTGTGACAGAGCTATTACTATTCACATTCCTAGTGTTAGTCAATCAGATTCCTGTTTTCCTATACTTTTATTATTTTTCAACAAATTCACAAGTCATTGTACCAGAACGTCACGCCTCACCAGGACATAAACGATCCAAGGATATTTTAATCCTTGGTAAAACTATCATTCTCTCCCGGGCTGTCGCCCTTTTATCATCTGTTACGGTTGACCGTTCACAAGCGGTTGATAAGTGTGACGGAGAAATAAAAGAAGGTAGTTCGGGAGGAATCAAATTTTGGCGCCGCTGCCGGGGAGGTGTGCTGCGTATAACGTACTTGTGTTTTATATCTATCCCTTGTATAATATATATATATCATATCATATTTTCATCCTAAAAACTATATAAAATACAAAAACATTTTTCCTTTGCACACAACTTGCCCAGTTTGATAAGTCCCTCAGTTACAACATTTGGTTGTTGGCTGTTTACAGTTGCTGAGCTCTGTCAGACCCAGATTCCCTTTCGAGGGGCGGTTGTAAGGAATTTTCTCTCTTTTGTATATATATATAAAACTTAAAAATACAAAAATATTTTCCATTTCTTTTTATAAATTCAAAAATCAAAAAGATTCTTCTCGCCTTTTCTGAGTTTCTTTCTAAGATTCTTAGACTCATCTTAGTGATGATTATTCATAATTCTGTGAGTGGCAATCCCACTCTAATTTCTCACCAAATCTTTGAGTGGCAATCCCACTCAGCTTCCCCATGAACCAATTAATTCGGGGTCGAGTCAAGCTAGTGACTTAGTAATAAAAAACAAGCCATACAATATGGGTTTCCACCCATATTTCTGTCTTTTTCCCCTTTCTACCACCTAAGTGTGGGGGTAATACCCCACCTGTTGTATATATATAAAAACTTTGAAAATTGTAAATAAAAAAAAAAAAAAAAAATGTTGTGTTACCCCACTTAGCTTTGAATATTGAGGACAATATTCATTTCTAAGTGTGGGGGGGAAATTCTGGCGAATTTTGATCGTAAATGTACCCTTTTAGTCCCTTTTCCCCCCAAAATGGCCAAATTTAAAAAAAAAAAATTAGTAGAAGTACTATGTACTAAACACAACAAATGGTAATCAATCCACCATGTCTAACACACATAAGGATTGGCTAATCCAGGAGCAAACGGCTCTTGGTAAAGATTTCTCAAATCCGTTTATATGGCTTGCAATTTGCCCAAAATTGTATGGTATTCAGCTCACCATATCCTTAAAACACCATATCCTTAAAAGTGAAGAGTTGGCTAGCCCGCAAGATTATGGCTTGTGGTAAAGGTAGTGGAAAATCCATAATTGGTATTCAGCTCACCAAAGATAATATTGATAATTTATCTAAGAGTTGGCTAGTCCAGAAGGGTACGGCTTCTGGTAAAGACTAATCAAATCCGTTTACAGCTTATGATTTGCTCAAAATCATTTGGTTATCAGTGTACCAAGGTTCTTACTTGAACTGAAACATTTGGCTACTCCAGAAGTGATGGCTTTTGGTAAAGAGTTTTTCAAATCCATTAAGTTTTAAATAAAAGATTGCTAGGGACTAGCAATAGTTTAGTGTGGGGGATTTGATATGTGTCTAAATACACATATATTTTATACTGTTTAAACCCACAAAACAACTAAAAACACACAAATGACTCACAAAATGTTATAAATATCAATGAAATGTGTTTTTATGTGATTCAGGTACAAAAGATTGAAAAACAAGTAAAAAATACGCAAAGTTCACACAAATGTCATTTTCAGTCCCTGAAGTTACTTAAAGTGTCAAAACTAGTCCCTAAATGTTTTAAATGAATGAAAAATCAACTTAAGTCCTTGGGAAGTCAAAAATATTCACAAATGATCCCTGGATAAAAGTTTACACATATTGGCAATTTTTACCCCTCAAGTTTCAAAATTGGCAAACTTAGTCCCTGGGTATTCAAAACTTGAAATTTCACAAAATACCCTTGTACTATGCATGAACTTACAATTTGGAACAATTTTGATAAACTTTTGGAAATTTACACTTTAGTCCCCCAAGAATCCAAAATTTACACAAATGGTCCTTTTAAGCTTTAAAATGTTTTAATTAACAATATTGGTCCTTGTGTTTATATAAATGGTAGGTTTGGACCTTGGAAGGATGTTTGGAAAGGTGGCAAGTTTAACCTTTAACTTTGCTCAAATTACAAAAATGGTCCTTGTGTACTAGCTAAACCAAACGGACCTAACTTTGTTATTAAATGGTGGAGATCAATTAAGAGCATCAACGGTCAAGATCATTTGTGGGATTTGACTAACAAGTTGGGGAGAACTCAGAAGGTTATAAAAAGCTGAGGATGAAAGACAGAAGAGTACTTTTGGCCTTAAGCCATAGTCACGTAGATGTAACTTTTACTGCTTTTCTTAGTTAAAAATGTCTTTTAATCTTTCAAATGTTGTATTTTATCTTAAATTAGTGTAATGAACTTTTAAATTCAGTTTAATTTTAGTTTTATTTCAGTTTCAAGTTTTGCTTATTTTCCTTTAATTTTCAAGTCTTTTCAATTTCATGTTTTGTAGTTGTTTGATGGACTCTATAAGCCATATAAGCTCTTGACAAAGCTCATTTAGCTTTTAGAGACCTTAAAACATGCTTAGACTTTTAAATTCAGAAAATACTAAAAAATAGAGAAAATCATTGAAAAATCAAAAATAGTGTGATCATGAAGAAGATGATGAAGCAGAGTTGAATTTGGAATGCTATGGGTATTAGGAGCTTATTGGTAAGCTAATAGATGTAACCTTGTCCATTTATTCTGGGTCTCAGTCCTATTCTCATTTGTAAGCCACTTTTACAATTTTTGCAATTTACTGTCTTACTGTTTTGGTTGCTTTGATTTTCATGTTTTCATGTTTCTGTGTTGTTAATTTATCATGCTATAGCTTAAAATTATGTGTTCATGTTTTGGAATTGATTGTGCTTGAAATTTCCATTTTCACTGTCATAAGCTCAATTTTTGAGAATCCTAGGTATACCTTTGTGTGACTACTTATGTATACTGAAAAAGTTCTAATTTAACCAATGAAAACCTCTGGATTTGATGAAATTAGTTTATGCAATTATATGAATTGAATAGCTAAATTTGGTTCTATTAAAAGTGTGTTTGGCATTACTGATTCAAGAGTTCTTAACTGAGCCTAAGTTGTTATTCTTGATTGATATTTGATACATAGAGTTCCTTAGGGTCAGACAAACCATAAGTCTATTATGTATACAAGCAAAAGTCAAAAATTTACTTCTTTGATCCTCATTTGAACACTGTGATGATTTGCAAGTCCATACTCACCAAATCCGTTTTAAAGTTGTTTCTCTTTGTTTATTTCTTGTTCTTATAACTTATTATGTCTTAATCAGTTGAAAAATTCAGATCAAAGTTGATCAAAGTCAATTTTGATCATAAACTTAAAAAGTCAAATTTCAGATTTTGTGTATTTGAATTAAATAGATATTTTTGTGTAGGCTTTAATACTTAGTTTTAGAACTTGTCCTTATAGTATGTTTTAGTTTAGCTGCTTGTCTTGTTGTATGATTTTTGTTAATCTTTAGTTCAGCTTATTTCTAGCTTTTAATTGTGCTTATTATAGCTTATTTTTGCCCTGTGCACAAGTTGGACTGTCAAGTTCATGAGCTTGCATAAGTCTCATGACTTGACCCATCTTGGTGTTTTTGGCTTCTTTGTGATGCTCTAGTAGCATATTATTTATGTTTGTGCTTATTTAT
This sequence comes from Chrysanthemum seticuspe, assembly GCA_019973895.1. Taxonomy (NCBI): domain Eukaryota; kingdom Viridiplantae; phylum Streptophyta; class Magnoliopsida; order Asterales; family Asteraceae; genus Chrysanthemum; species Chrysanthemum seticuspe. The sequence goes on from BPTQ01000001.1 coordinate 46,411,468, forward strand.
CTGTTTACAACGTATTTAGATAGATTAAACAACCCTCCTTTTTTGTGCACCACACTCCCTTCACTGAAGCAAACAGTGAAGGTGAGTTGATTTCACAAGCCCATAAAAAGTTCCTCACTGAGCTTAAGCTTGTGTAGCTTAGCTTCATGTGAAGCTTAACTGCCCATCTTAATAAGTCAGTGCTTGTTGAGCTCTTATGAGCTTATTTGATAAGTAAAATAAGAGCTTATTGTTTGCCCCATTTCCTGAGCATACTGAGAAATCAGTCTACTCAAGCTTAGTTCATAAGCTCCTAAAAAGCTCATTTATAGTCATAAGCTTGTGTGGTTTAGTTTTTTGTGAAGCTCATCCACCCAACTTCATGATCCTGTGCTTAATTTTCATCTTGCAGCTTATTACATAGGGCTGCAAGTGGCTTATAACTTGTCATATTCCATCAGTGTATACTGAGTCACTCAGTATATACTGAGTGTTCAGTAGCTACTTCATAAGCTCCTAAAAAGCTCATCTGTGAATCCCACAGCATAAGCTTTAGCTTTTTGGAAAGCCCACCAACCTAGCTTGCTACTTCAATTCTTATTTTGGCTTACTAAGCTTATATTCTCAGCTTAATTTGCCATTCAAAAAGTATGCAGGGGTGTTTTGTACTGCAGTGTACTGGATTAGCTTATTAGCTTCTTACTAGCTTATGGGTGAATTCCAGCACACATGCTTGTTTATACTTGTTCATATCACTTGTACACATATTATTTTTCCTTTTGTTTCCTGTGTATAGCTTTTTCCAAGCTTATTATGAGCTTGACTTCTAACAGTCAAGCTAAAAGCTTAACTGTTGGACTCATAAGCTCACAACTTGCTTATTTTTAAGATTGTAAAGTTTTGTTTTCATTAATCATGTATAATATCATTATAAATTTAGTTTCAGAAAAAGAAAAGCAAAAAAAAAGAACCACTTTAATGGTAAATAATTAATAATATGTTTCTCCTACTGCTATGAATCTGCTGGTTTAGCGACAATTCTGCAACAGAAATAATGTCACTAACAGATTTGGGAGGAAGGAGCAACCTGGTTAGTGACAGATTAGTGACAGATTAACTGTCGCTAATCACCATGGGAGGAAGGAGGCATCAAATTTGCAACCGATTAGCCACAGTTTAGTGACAGAAAAAGTGTTGCTAATTGATATGGGAGGAAGGAGAATGCAAGGTTAGAATAATTGTGTAAAAAAAAAAAAAAAAATACATTTTCAGTTTCAAAAAATTATTTTATAATATTTTAGAATTTTCAAATTCTTTATTTTATTTATTTAAGTTAATTTTAGATTTTCTTATTATTTAATTCATTATAAAATACATTTAATTCATTTTTTTATATTAATTAATTTAATAGTGTAAAAATTTATTTTAATTTTCTAATAATTTTCTTATCCTTTTAGAATTCTAAAAATATAATTTTCACATTTGTGGGAGTTGTATTGGACTGAATTCACGTTTTATTTTGTACGTTTACGTAATTTTATTTAAACGTACGTTTTAGGTTTTAAACGTTCATCGATCTGTAAAAATAGTGATAGCGTTTATTTAATATATTTTATCTTTTTAATTTGCATTTAAGTTGCTAAGACATGCAAATCCCTACTTTAGTTATAATCGTTTTGTTTTTATACGTTTACGTTTTAGTTAAACGTACGTTTGTATATCTTTTATATTTCTAGGTTTCTGATTGTACGTTTTTATTGACGTAGCTGTGACAGAGCTATTACTATTCACATTCCTAGTGTTAGTCAATCAGATTCCTGTTTTCCTATACTTATATTATTTTTCAACAAATTCACAAGTCATTGTACCAGAACGTCACGCCTCACCAGGACATAAACGATCCAAGGATATTTTAATCCTTGGTAAAACTATCATTCTCTCCCGGGCTGTCGCCCTTTTATCATCTGTTACGGTTGACCGTTCACAAGCGGTTGATAAGTGTGACGGAGAAATAAAAGAAGGTAGTTCGGGAGGAATCAGGATCTAACGTCGTCTCTCGAGTTGCTCCTTCTCAAGATCCTCATCCTCTTATTTAAACCATTAACAACAAAATGTTGCAAGGGATACTTCATATCCGTTACTAAGAAAATATATGTTCAGCATGAAACATAAACTTAAAATAAGAATTAAGAATAATTATCCAGGGTAACAGAAACGATAAAATTAGCGTCTTCACCAAACGGTTAACATGTATAAACCACAAGTCTGATTCACACGCACTGAAACAAGAACAAAACAAGTAAAGCTGGAACAATCACAAACAATCACGCATGAGTTTTCCTGGAATATGCTTTCCTATTAATCAGAAAAATACAAGCTCAAAAAACTGATCGGTTTTTCATGTACACAACCACAAGCTCGGCTGTTGTATATATAGGTGTTTAGAATAAGCTTTCTAATCCTACTACAATTATAATAAAGCAAGATAGTCCTTAACAAATAAGGAATCATAATTAAACTAGAATTGTAATCGTCCATATGCTTGGAATCTGTTTGTCTTCCCATCTGCTCGGTCAGACATTATGCCAACATTCACCCCCCTAATTTCTGACTCGAGATAGGGAGGTCTTCAACTCCGAGTAACTCTTGCATCTCCTTGAACTTAATCCTTGCGAGAGCTTTCGTCAGAATATCAGCACACTGCAACTCACCTCTTACAAACTCAACTTGTACTTGGCTTCTTTCAACACACTCTCGGATAAAATGATAACGTGTGTTTATATGCTTGCTTCTCCCGTGAAAGACTGGATTTTTCATAAGTGCAATAGCCGATTTGTTTTCAACAAATAAGACCACCACTCTTTCTTCCATTCCGGTTATTTCACTCAACAACCCACGTAACCATATCCCTTGACACGCGGCTGAGGTTGCAGCCATGAACTCGGCTTCACAAGACGATAGAGCCACCGTGTTTTGCTTTTGTGAGCACCAAGTGATAGGTGATTTACCTAGATAAAATACGTGCCCAGTTGTGCTTTGACCATCATCTTGGTCCATAGCAAAACTACTATCACTAAACCCCACTAGCTCCTTGGTTTTCTCTTGGTTGTATCGTATTCCAAAATTCAAACTACCTTGGATATACCGCAGTATTTGTTTCACAGCTGCCATATGTGATTCTTTTGGTTCTTGCATGTAACGACTAACCAAACCAACCGAATAAGATAAATCAGGTCGTGTGTGTAGTAAATACCTTAGACAACCAACTCGTCGTCTATACAGAGTTGCATCAACTGGTTTTCCTTCCTTATCCAAGCTTAACTTCATTCCAGGTTCGATGGACATTGAGTAGGATTCGCTTCATGCATTCCAGCATCTTTTAAGATCTTCTTTGCATAGCCCGCTTGACTTATTGAGATACTCGAATCCTCTAGCTTTACTTCAATGCCAAGATAATAGCTCAATTTTCCCAAATCACTCATATCGAACCTTTCTTGCATTTGTCTCTTAAATTCACCAATTTCGCTAAGCTTCGAACCGGTTACTAAGAGATCATCTACATAGACCGCAATAATCAAGATTGACTTGTTTGTCTTCTTCACATACACCGCTTGTTCGTGTTGACATCGTTTTAACGACATTTGCTTGAGTTCTCTATCAAGTTTTGTATTCCACGCCCTTGGGGCTTGCTTAAGTCCATACAGCGCCTTTTTCAACTTGTAGACTTTCCTTTCTTCTCCTTTCTTCACGAACCCCTCCGGTTGTGTAACAAACACTTGCTCTTTTAGTTCTCCATGTAAAAAAGCTGACTTTACATCCAGATGATGTAGCTCCCATGCTTCTTTTGCAGCCAATGAGATCAATAAACGTATCGTTTCAATCCGTGCTACGGGCGCAAATACCTCGTCATAGTCAATTACTTCCTTTTGAGCATAACCCTTTACTACTAAACGAGCTTTAAACTTATTAATTGAACCATCCGGATTTCTCTTAATTTTGTACACCCACTTTAGCCCAATGGGATTAATATTAACCGGAGCTTCAACTAATTCCCATGAATCATTCTTCTAGATAGACTCAACCTCTTGCTTCATAGCAAACTTCCACTTGCTTGAAACTTTTGCTTCTTGGTACGTTCTTGGTTCATCATCTTCAATCAAAAGCAGATTTTGATCTTCATTAACAACTGAGGTTCTAGAACTAGACCCCATGATAAAGTCATTAAATCTTGTTGGCCTAGTTGAAACCCTCGAAGAACGCCTCACAATTGATTGAGTTTCTGTCACAGGATTAGGGTCATTACCTGCCTCGATTTGGTCTTCTTGTTCGGTATTGACTGGTTGAATTTCATCAGCATCATGCTGGTTTTCAGCTTCTTGTTCTTCAACCTCTACCTCATTGGTCACACCTGGGTTTACAAAGCCACAACCCGTATCAATAAAACCGTGCCATTCTATGACAAACATACCTGGGTTTAGCTCGTGTGATTCGCTTCCAGCAACATACTTCCAGCCAAGTTTCTCATTAAACTCCGCATCACAACATACCACTATCTTCTTTAGTCTTGGATTGAACAGTCGAAAACCTTTTGTACCTGGCTCGTTTCCGATGTAAATGAGTCGTGTTGACCTGTCGTCTAACTTATGTAAATATGGCCTTGTTCCCGTTGCATAAGCCACACATCCAAATACCCGCAAACCCTCCAAGTTAGGCTTTTTTCCTTTGAAAACCCCGTATGGAGTTTGATTAACTAGAGCTCGAGTTGAAACTCTATTAATCAAGAATGTGGCGTGTCTAACTCCTTCAGCCCACATGTAGTTTGGTACGTCTCATGCTTTCAAGATGCTTCTAGTCATTCCCATAAGAGTACGGTTTCGCCTTTCCACGACTCCATTTTGTTGCGGTGTGTAGGGAGCGGTTAGATGTCTTGTTATACCCTTGTTTTCACAAAAGTTGGTAAATTCTTTTGAAGTGAACTCACCTCCTCTATCGGTCCTTAGGGTTATAATCTTCCTTCCCGACTTCTTCTCAACTAAAGCTTTGAACTTTTTGAAGTATTCAAATGCCTCTCTTTTTTCCTTCAAGGTAAAAGTCCACATAAACCGTGAGTAGTCATCAATAAGAACAAATATGTACCTGTTTCCTGCTATGGATGGTGGAGAAATTGGTCCACATAGGTCGGCATGTATGAGTTGAAGAGGATGTGTTGCCTTAAATTTCGCTGCTTTAGGAAACAACTTCTTGGTTTGTTTTCCTACCAAACAAGATTCACACAACTTGTTCTCTTGATGAATTATTGGCAACTTTTCAACCATGCCCTTCCTTGCCATTAATTCCATCGTCTCGAAATTAATGTGACCCATCCTAGCATGCCATAACCAAGCATCATCTTCCATCTTTGCTTTGAGACACACCGGACTTCCAACTTGGAGCTTTATTTTGTAAAGTCTATTACTTGTTCTAGGAACCTTCATCAGAAGCTTGCCATCTGAGTCACGCATTGTAAGAAGATTACCTTTCATACGAATGTCACATCCGCCTTCGGTAGCTTGCCCAAGACTAATTATGTTGCTTTTTAGCTCGGGTAGTGATAAGGTTTTAAAAGGTACCATTTTGAGGGGTCGTTTAAGTCCTTATTTGATCACTTTTGTATCCGTTATTGCTTAATATCGTTCCTTTTCACTTTTTAGGTCTCTTGAAGGCAAAATGTTGGAATGGCACTTATTTGGACGAAAAGGCGCGAATATGCGAAGAAAATGGCCAAAGTCAGAATCGAGACACTCAAAGCTGCTGAAAACAGAAGGCGACGGCGTCAGGTGTTAATTGCGACGCCGTCGGAGGATTTTTGTGACGATACAGTAACCAAATACCCTATTTTCAAGTGACGACGTCGGGCTTTAAAAGAGTAGGCCGTTGCTACTCAGACGGCCTAGATGCAACCCAGACGACGTCAGAAGCTGAAGAGGACGGCGTCACGGACATAAGGTGACGCCGTCGCAAGGTTAACGTGGCCAAGACGAAACCCTAATGACGGCGACACGACGGTGTCACGAAACATAAGGTGACGCCGTCGCATATGTAATCTTATATATAGAATCCGAATTTTTCAGTTTTAGGGAGAGTCTTTTGGAGTAAAAACCTAAAACCGAACCTAAGGTGTCTTGTATAGTATTTTAGGGTTTTAAACCCTATCTTACATCAACATAAGTATTTACTTCATTAATTCAATTATGTCTTTGATTATTTGTGTGTATGCTTGCATGTTCTCCATGTCCGGCTAATTTATTTGTGTGTTTGCTTAGGAAGTATGAAACTTAATTATTGAATATTGATTGGTTGTTTCTTATCTTAGTTGATTAATGATCTAGTAATGCGATAGGTCATTCGTTGTGTACTTAATGCTTGATTCATCTTTGTGAACCTTAGAATATGATTACCTGAGTAGTTGTAGGCTAAATTATCCAAAGAGTGCCTTAGAGTAAGAGTTTATCATCCCTAGTGGGTTTTGTAGACGAGACCCTTTGGTAAGTTCAAAGAGTTAGGGAGAAACGCATACCCTACAACTTTAGACACACAACGCAACTAAGAATAAGGACGTGACAACTCAACCATCAATAGGAGATAATTAAGGAGTAGTATAACCTAAGTAAACACATCTTTAAACTATCATACGAGCACACATTAATTAGACATAGACTCCCACAACCTTAGTTTAGATAATTAGATAATAGCAGAGTAATCGGTAGAAATACCAACCCCCCAAATCCAATACCCGAGATTCGTACCTTTCCATTTCATAAAATATAAAAATACAAAAATTAATCTTCCTCAACCTTAACCTTAGCGTAGTAACTTCTTACTAGCATTCCTATTCCCCTAGAGAACGATATCAATACCCGTGGCTTACCCTAATTACTACACTACAACGATTAGGTTCACTGCCTAGGGTGTTATAAAACTTGCTCGAAGAAAAGGAAGTTTCCTTGACCCCGAACGACGCGTGTAGCATTATCAAGTTTTTGGCGCCGCTGCCGGGGAATAGAATAGCTAGTTAGTAGTCCACCTCGTTTAGGTTCTTTGCTTGATTCCTATCAAGTAAACTTTTTTCTCATTTTTAGCTTTCTCTTAGTCTATCCCCCTTCTTCGTGACCTTTGTTCGTAACACCCATCACTTATTTATCATGGAGGATGATAACCAACCACCACTCATCAACCCACCACCAAATGACCCGCCAAGAGCCCGTACTCTTGGTGAATACTCAAGACCAAGCCACCTAGGCTATAGGAACACCATTGAGCTTCCCGACCAAGCCCAAACTATGGCCCTGCGATCCGACACCACCCGGTTGGTGCAAAACGGATGTGCATTCCATGGACTTCGTTCCGAAGATCCAAATCAGCATCTGAGGGATTTCCTCAAAATTGTCGATTCCATCGACCTTGATGCTACTACTCAGGAGACCACGCACCTGCGTCTCTTCCAATTCTCTCTACGGGACCAAGCTAGTAATTGGCTTGAGCGACTTCCCGCCGACTCCATCTTAAGTTGGGATGATTTTACCTCTCGCTTCCTTGCTCAATTTTTCCCACCGGGGAGAACCACTAAGCTTAGGAATGACATCTTGATGTTCCAACAACGTCAAGGTGAATCTCTCTACGAAGCATGGACCCGATTCAAGGACTTACTTCATAAAGTCCCTCATCACGGCATTGATCTTTGGCTCCAAGTCCAAATCTTTTATGATCATGTCAACTTCCCCACTAAGCGATCCATTGACCAAGCGGCCGGTGGAAAACTTAGTGATCTCACCGCGGAAGAATCATGGGGTATAATAGAGGACCTTGCCCTCTACGATAACGAAAGTTGGGACGACCCCCGTGAGCTACCCAAAACCGTTAAGGCGATCTCCTTGCCTTCCATCAACTCACAACCTTCCGACCTTAGGATGATCGAACTTGAAGATCAAGTTAGCTTCCTCATGAGTTCTTACGAAAATCCTAAGTCTTCATACCATGTGAACAAAGTTTCTTCCTCGTGCGAGCCGTTTTATGATCCTCATAACACGCGCAATAGCACCCGATCCCCCGAACATGCTTCCGTTGACTACGCATCCTCGCGTATTAATGGAACGGGAGGAAGATTCCCTACAATACCCGGACCTAGGAATTTCAATGAAACCCGTGAGGCATGGAAAAGCAAGCCCGACTTCTACTGGGGACAAACCAAAGAATTCACCTCCAATGATTTCTCATGGTCCCCACCTAACGGTCCTAACCAACAAAACGTCGAAGGGATGTTGCAAAACCTAGTTGCATCCCAAGAAACCCAAATGGCTAAGCTCTCGGACCGCTTTAACCATCAACAAGCCGAGATGGATAGGAAAATAGACAACCTTTTGAAAGCCATAACTAATTGTGATAAGAAGGTTAGTGCTATCTCAACTCCCGAGCCTTCAGGTATAGAGATTAAGGATCCAAGCAAGCTAACTAAGCACGTCCAATTCGTCAATACCATCGCCTTAGTGAAACCGGATAGAACAAATGACGAAGAGGACCATACACTTGTGGATGATGAAACACCCGAGGAAGTAGATGAAGTAGACATTGACTATTTCAAAAAATTTCCTACGGAAAAAGAACTATCCCGCCACCCTCACTTAGTGCGTGACCTCCGTCACATGTATGTTAGGAAAAGTCCTAGAATCAAGTTTGGGAACCCTTGGAATCTTAACATACCAAGTTGCATAGGACACCTTTTTGTGGCAAAGGCCTACATTGATCGCAAATCCCCAATTAACATAATGACTAGCACCTACTACAATTGGATAATGAAGAAGCCTATCCCAACTAGGCAAGACCCCGATAATCCTAGTGATAAGTGCAATTTTCTCGGTAGAGTTAAGGGATTGCCCGTCTATGTAGGTAGTTTCACGTTCCCTACGGACTTCATAATTGTGGATGATATTAGCACGACCATTGACCCTAGCTTGTCCCACGTTCTTCTAGGAAAACCTTTCATAGAAAGCACCGGGATGACCTATAACCCCTCGTTAGGAATAGTGCGATTCAAGGATGAGACCGACGACATAGCTTACCAAATGCCGTTTAAGATTGAGAAGTTTTCATCATTCTCTAATGATGAAAAGGAACTTAAACTGTCGGTCTATTACAGGAATGATGAGGATAGGGAAAGGGGAGTAGATTATGTTATGGCTAAGATTTTCGGGTTCTATAAAGATTGTTTGAATTTAGGACCGAAATATAGGACCAAGTGGGGAGAGGACGAACTCTTAGAAAGGTGCATCATAGGACACTTCTACAACATGGAATCCCCCGATAGAGACCGTCAAGAGGGCGGTGGTGAGGCAACGTAGGAGCACGACTATGAGTCTAGCTACAAGACTCTTAAATAAAGAAAAGCGCTTCGTGGGAGGCAACCCATACTTAATTGTTTTCTTGTTAGTGTCATATATCTTTTATTAATTGTTTATCCTCATGTTTAAATTTGTAAAAATGCTTTATTTTGTTTTTAACCTCGTCTTAATTGCATATAAAGGTATTTTACATAAGGGATAAGTGTAGGGAGGATTACACACGTTTTCAAAAGAAACGTAAACATGAGAATAACAATTAACTAAAAGATATTTATGTTTGTTTGTTCGAGTCAAATGCTTGTATCGAGTCATAATGGATATTTTTGCAGAAATTTTTCTAGATTCTAAAGATGTAAATTTTCCAGAATTTTTTCCAGAAAATCGCAGACCAGTTTTTGTCAGGATAACCTGACGGCGTCAGGATTGCAACCTGACGGCGTCAGGAAGGAGTAAAAACATCAGATTACTTTTTTCTCGTTTTCTGAGCTACTTATAAATTTTTGGAATTTTCCAGGTCTTAATTTTCTTAGAAATTCTGTAAGCATCCATTCCACAAGCATTATATCCTAGTTTAAATCGAGTCTTATATATATTATTACCGCCGATTTTACGCGAAGGTTTCGTTTGTTTTCTTCAAGTGTGCAGGTTTAGTTTGTCAAGAAGAAGTTACATAAGATTGGAATGAGCTTTTCACGCAATAATTCTTCTTGAAAAGCATTTAACCACCACTTTACACGGATCCTACCGAGCTAATCAGGGGAGTATTAGTTTCTTTCGTTTTTAATTACCTTCCATTATCATAACTTTGATACTTTCGGGGAACATTGGGGACAATGTTCAGTTTAAGTGTAGGGAGGGAAAATAAAACGGGAACTTTGAAACTATGCTTATCCTTGATTATTTGCTTTGTCCAATTGTGATTGTGTAATAAACCATGAGAAAATGTCGGTTAGGGTAATTTTGGCACCAAATTTAAATTTTTTCATGACATATAGGAGTGGGCCATTAGTCTTAACAAAAGCGTCTCATGGATAGGAAGTTGCATGACTAGCACAAAACCCTTTACCACTTAAATTCCACCAAAAATGTGAGGATCGCCCTTAGATTTGTAGGAATTATAGCATTCATCTTCAATGCTTAGAGTGTGAACCGGTAGTATATTAGATTCTAGAACTTGTTTTGTGATGCATTCCGAGATCGCAAGTGAGACTACACTTGTGTAGTTAGGAATAACTAAATGATAAGAGGCATTAGGATAACCCTTGTTTGATACCCGTAATATAATTACTTCTTCCACATCGGTTGAGTAATTCCCCCACACCCTTTGCGTTGTACTCATCTTTAGTACACGATACCCCTAGTTAACCCCTCAGAGCCTATCCTTTTCGCGGTTCTCGTGATGTTTCGGTTTTTCCAGAATATCAATGAAGAGCATTGTTTACACCCCACCCCCAAATATACACCCAAATCGCCTTAGCCTACCCCTTATGCACTCACTTTTAGTGCAAATGTTTGTTATCACCCTAAAACCTTAGTTCAATTATCTAGTTGCTTGCATAAGTTACTAAGTCGAGTCATATCCTTTGTATACAGTTTTGGGACGATTGGGATTCATGGGAAAAGTTAAAGTTTATGAAATAACGGGAAGGGAACGTTAAATTCAAATTCCCTTTGTTTGCGTAATAATGTACCCCAAGTGTTTTGATCTTTTCAATTCGGGTCTAATTAGTGTTAGAGTAATAAAAACTCAAGTGTAGGGATGTGCCTATAAATCCCTATCATTTTGATGTTACCGTAGAGGATGGTAGAGTAAAAGTGTATGGAAAAAAAAAAAAAAAAAAAAAAACATACGGGCTACCATCCTACATCTATCCTTTAAATTTATGTTTGTTTATTTCCGTTACCTAGAGTTTTAGAGTGTCGAGTCTTGGCTTAGCAACGCCATTCTTCGTATGCATTTAACATAGAGATTTTTGACTTACCACCACTAAATAGCCTATCCCACCAAACCCTTATTTCCCTACCGTAAGCCTAACATTCCAACCCTTTAAAAGACCTCTTTGATAGTCTTTCCTAGGTGCTTACGCCAAAGCGATGGAGGTTTGATCTATTCTCAAGCCTATGGTAATCTATGTACTAGGACCGGTTAATGAGTGTTTATCTTCCATTTCCGAATTGTTATATTTCATATACACCCGAGAGAGATGTGAGTACCCAAACACCCCAAGTGAAGTGCTAGTATGTAATTTCCGTGCTTGTTATGACTTTTGCGGGGCTTATATGTGTTGTGGACCGTTTTGAATTAATGCTTCATGACCCCTAACTTATAAATTAATTGGCTAAAAGCACATTTGCTTGAGGACAAGCAAATAACAAGTGTAGGGATATTTGATAAGGTTTTAAAAGGTACCATTTTGAGGGGTCGTTTAAGTCCTTATTTGATCACTTTTGTATCCGTTATTGCTTAATATCGTTCCTTTTCACTTTTTAGGTCTCTTGAAGGCAAAATGTTGGAATGGCACTTATTTGGACGAAAAGGCGCGAATATACGAAGAAAATGGCCAAAGTCAGAATCGAGACACTCAAAGCTGCTGAAAACAGAAGGCGACGGCGTCAGGTGTTAATTGCGACGCCGTCGGAGGATTTTTGTGACGATACAGTAGCCAAATACCCTATTTTCAAGTGACGACGTCGGGCTTTAAAAGAGTAGGCCGTTGCTACTCAGACGGCCTAGATGCAACCCAGACGACGTCAGAAGCTGAAGAGGACGGCGTCACGGGCATAAGGTGACGCTGTCGCAAGGTTAACGTGGCCAAGACGAAACCCTAATGACGGCGACACGACGGCGTCACGAAACATAAGGTGACGCCGTCGCATATGTAATCTTATATATAGAATCCGAATTTTTCAGTTTTAGGGAGAGTCTTTTGGAGTAAAAACCTAAAACCGAACCTAAGGTGTCTTGTACAGTATTTTAGGGTTTTAAACCCTATCTTACATCAAGATAAGTATTTACTTCATTAATTCAATTATGTCTTTGATTATTTGTGTGTATGCTTGCATGTTCTCCATGTCCGGCTAATTTATTTGTGTGTTTGCTTTGGAAGTATGAAACTTAATTATTGAATATTGATTGGTTGTTTCTTATCTTAGTTGATTAATGATCTAGTAATGCGATAGGTCATTCGTTGTGTACTTAATGCTTGATTCATCTTTGTGAACCTTAGAATATGATTACCTGAGTAGTTGTAGGCTAAATTATCCAAAGAGTGCCTTAGAGTAAGAGTTTATCATCCCTAGTGGGTTTTGTAGACGAGACCCTTTGGTAAGTTCAAAGAGTTAGGGAGAAACGCATGCCCTACAACTTTAGACACACAACGCAACTAAGAATAAGGACGTGACAACTCAACCATCAATAGGAGATAATTAAGGAGTAGTATAACCTAAGTAAACACATCTTTAAACTATCATACGAGCACACATTAATTAGACATAGACTCCCACAACCTTAGTTTAGATAATTAGATAATAGTAGAGTAATCGGTAGAACTACCAACCCCCCAAATCCAATACCCGAGATTCGTACCTTTCCATTTCATAAAATATAAAAATACAAAAAATAATCTTCCTCAACCTTAACCTTAGCGTAGTAACTTCTTACTAGCATTCCTATTCCCCTAGAGAACGATATCAATACCCGTGGATTACCCTAATTACTACACTACAACGATTAGGTTCACCGCCTAGGGTGTTATAAAACTTGCTCGAAGAAAAGGAAGTTTCCTTGACCCCGAACGACGCGTGTAGCGTTATCAGGTAGGTAATAGACTCCAGTGATCAATCGTTGCTCACCTGTTTTCTCTTCAATGATTATCGAACCCTTCCCTTTTATCTCGATGTAGGAGTTATCACCAAACTTCACTCTGCCGGAGATATTCTCATTCAATTCCGAAAAATATTCTCGGATCCCCGTCATGTGATTGCTTGCTCCATTATCCAAATACCAAGTGTCCTCCTCGTTTGGCTTAGTATTCAATTGGTTTGGGATAATCTTTTCTTCATTCAAGAATACTACTTCTTGAACGCTCTTCATCATAAAAAGTGTCGGGTCATCATCATCCTCCTTTTTCAGAAGGTTTGCTTCATGCTTTTGCTTCTGTTCACGTCGTTCATGGCAGTTAGAAGCAAAATGACCATATTCGTCACATCTGAAGCATTGAATCTTTGAAAGGTCTCGGCTTTTGTTCTTCTTTTGATCCGTATTGCTCCCGGTGTTGTTTTGGTTTCCTCGGTTGTGGTTATTAGCTTGACCACTACCACGAGATTTGTTTTGAGAGGAAGAGTTTTGACCTTTTTCGTTGCCACCAGAGGAGTTCCTTCCTCGACCTTTCTCAGCCTTGTTCTTATCATATCTTTCAGCCCTTCCGAACATCAACTTGCCTTGATCTTCAGAATTGGTGTCAACACTCTTCATTCTTCCTTCAAAAGCTTTCAACCTTCCAATAGCTTCTTGAAAAGACATAGTATTCAAGTCAGCAAATTGTTCTATTGAGGCAACAATTGCAACAAACTTATCCGGAACGGATGCAAGCAGCTTCTTAACAAGTTTCTTGTCTTCATAAAACGTTCCCAAGCTGTTAACTTCAGTTACAATTTTTCCCATCCTAGCCGCGAAGTCATCAACTGATTCGTTGACTTTCATCTTTAAGGATTCGAATTCCGTCTCCAAGGTTTGCAACCTAGCTTCACGAACCCGATCAACACCCACATACCTGGTCTTTAAAGCTTCCCAGATTTCTTTGGCTGTGTTGAATTGTGAAACTTGAAAAACAAGTTCTTCTGGAATCGCCTGGAAGAGTAACGCCACTGCCATGTGATCTTGCTTATCAACAACTTGTGTTCCTTCCTCTGGTTCCAGTGCATCGAGTATTCCATGGACTCGGAATACCGCTTTGACTCTTATTACCCATATGTTATAGTTTGTGCTTGTTAACATTGGACATTGAAGAGCCGTTTTAGAATGTTCGACAGGAGGTGGTTGACTTGATTCGCCTTGCACCATCCTTCTTGAACGCCTTTTGTAAGTTACAGGTGTAGATTGTTCGACTTCCAGCCCTAGTTAAGCCTTCTTCCAACCTAGCTCTGGATACCAAATATAAACCACAAGTCTGATTCACACGCACTGAAACAAGAACAAAACAAGTAAAGCTGGAACAATCACAAACAATCACGCACGAGTTTTCCTGGAATATGCTTTCCTATTAATCAGAAAAATACAAGCTCAAAAAACTGATCGGTTTTTCATGTACACAACCACAAGCTCGGCTGTTGTATATATAGGTGTTTAGAATAAGCTTTCTAATCCTACTACAATTCTAATAAAGCAAGATAGTCCTTAACAAATAAGGAATCATAATTAAACAAGAATTGTAATCGTCCATATGCTTGGAATCTGTTTGTCTTCCCATCTGCTCGGTCAGACATTATGCCAACAACATGCATATTGCCAAACATTCAATAGGAAGATTTGTAAATTTCCTTTGTTGAATTTTCTTATTAGATTCTTACTAATTATGAGAAAAAGGGTCAATTTATGCAATAGTATTGGATAAAGCTATGTCCTTTACCAGGTTTGAGTACATAAATAATCTCAACAATTAAGCTCTAATCGAGTTTGCTTCGATCAAGTATTAATTTTGCATATATCTTTGAGCTATTCTAGCTGTATAATCAATCTTGGCAAATAGCTAACATTCGAATTAAAATAAAAATTCAATCAAATATGAAACCAAGTTTATGCTAAATAGACTCCCATTTCGACCACAATTTCAGACTTTCAAATACCAAACGATAAATAATTTTCATTGCAAAAGATAAATCATTTTCATTGCAGAGTCTTAGACTAACTTACGTTAATAGAAATTGTTGTCTAAATATACATAACATCTGAGTCACATAATTATGGTACACTAAAAACTGTCGCAACCTCTCCTATGCTGAGTCATCTATAATCTATAAGTCCTCAATATAACGTTATCAGGGGACTAGCCAATGGTCAATAATGCAAGGGGAAACCTACATCTCGCGGGTTGTTTGTTATCGGTATCATAATGGTGTTTTCATCAGGCTGAATAAAGGAAGCATATCATGTCTTCTGATGCTACCAAAATCCGCATGGTCGTCAAGATGTTGAGCTGGCCGTTTGACTTGCGTTGACCTTGACTTCGGGTCTTTTGTAACATTGCTGAAAAGACAAAGAAAGATCGTTAGAGAGTTCGCTGGGCTAAGCCCAAGGGAACCTCCTCTGTCCATCAAGTCAGTATTGATCATAATGTTATATATGACCATGCTTAAGAGCTAGAATGCTAAGCTATAGATAAAGAGTTATGAGAAAGTGTTGTCTCTTTACAAGTGATCTTTGAGGGCTATTTATAGATGATCATATATGATAAAATATGCTAAGCTTATTTGGAGATAAGGATGCAAGTTGAACCAATGCAACTTGCTAGTTTCTTGATTGAGATTCGATATGGAAGATATGGAAGATACACTGAGATTCGATGAGATTTGATAAGGATGATACATGCTTCATGGGTTCCATGTATCATGACTATCCATGCACCCATACATCATATAATGTACCACATGTTGGTTCTCAAGTTGGTTCATCTCTAGATGCATTAATCTTGACATATATAAAAAGGAAGTAAATTCCATTCCCCTAGTCCATGTATGTTAAATCTTAATGCAACATGCATGGACTGGTACAATGGTTCTACGATCATTGTGATCATGCCATCGAAATAGGTGTTCGGTTTATGTAGCCGAATTGTAGATGTAGCATACGCAGACTTTAGTAATAATTGGGTATATATTCAACTTGTACCCATTTGGAAATCGTGTAAGCAATACTGTTATGATCTCTTTAGTTAAGAGTTTTTCAAGCATGTGTTAAGGATCATGGTTACGTGGTATGAATCACACTATGAAACTTGAGTCACAAAAGCAATATCCTATAATTGACCAACTGTCAGTAAACTAAGCATGACATGAGGTATCAAACATAAGGGAACTTTATTCAATGCAGCCAACTGGAGAAAGAGGGTCAAAGACATGAGAGTTCAGAGTTGATCACTACCTTAGATCTTGTTGCGATAATTTAACACTACTATGGATCTATAAAACTTAGAGGAATACGACCCAAACAGTAGAAAATCCAAAACCATAAGGGTGATTCCATGTAACACATTGTTGAAGACAAGTTCCCAACAAGGATTCAAGCAATGCAAATGACGTTAGTACTCAAAACATATGTTTCTCGAAGCCCAAGTAGCTGTTTTTCATAAGCAACCATGTGTCAGGAAGACATGATTTCTATGAGATAATGCGATAATTAATAACAAAGTAAGAACTTCTATGATTGTCGGATACACACAGTGTGACCGAGGATTAGTGTACTAAAGATGAAAGTATATGTAATACGTACACACACATATTTTTGTTTATATAACTTTAATCATGTAAGATTCATAAGACCAACTATGATAGGTGTAACCATTCACTCCCCAGAGACCATGCATATAAAAGCTAATGGTCTTAATATCTTACCGGGTAAACATAGTAGTATATATAAGTTAGTCAAATATTTTTGAGATTGGCCTAACCATGTATCACTTTTGGTATTTGGACTATGATTTGTCCAAGCAGTTTTAAGATTTGTTTGTAACTTATATATGGCATATTCGTGGCTTTCAACGTTGGACGATGTCTTGATTTCAACACTTTCATTGTTACATTTAAGCTTTGTGTGAAATATATTGCCCTTTTATGGCCTTATTGGTGAGGCAATCTCTTTATTTGGATTGTACCATTATGTATTAAGATTTGCATGTTCGCAATTTATTGCCTTTTTATAGCGTTAATGGTAGGGCGATGTCTTGATTCGGACATTGTTAGTGTTAGGTGTCACTTTTTTGGGTGCACGCTTTTCACACATTAGTCCCTTTTGGCGGGATGATGTTCTTATTTGACCTAGCTAATTAGCTATATATCAAGCTTTGTGCAGTGGTTTGTAGTTCACAATCCCTTGTTTTTTGCGGGATAATGTTCACGTCAGCTTAAAATTTGTGCTTTAGCAATTATAGCTCTTTATCCCTTTTATAAAAATTATATAAGTCATAAAAACTTATAAAAGCTTTTAAGTTAAAAAAAAAAAAAAAAAAAAAAAATTAAGGAAAGTGACAAAGGATTCGAAATAGAGGGGCTGAAATTGTAAAAACAATATATAAGTTTCAAAGCTTAGAAAAGTTTTTCAAAATAATTGGAAAGTTATCTAAAGTGGTGGGACTGAAAATGTCAATTTGTAAAAATGACAAAGTTAAAAAAATTTGTGCATAAGCCACTGCCAGGAATCGAAACAAGGACACCACGCTAACAAACCAAACGCATAACCATCGGACCACTAGGCACTTTGGATTTTGGTTATATGATTACAAAATAAGAGAGCTTATGGTCTTAGCTTATAAATAACCATTTCCACTAAACTTTTAGTGTTTGTGCTCGTTATGGGCTCGGGTTTGCTTTGTTTTTCGAAACAAGTCACAAAGTGAGTTTGGTTTGTAGTTTAAGAATACAAGTGGACATGCTATATATCGAAACGAATTAAAAACAAAACGGTTTACAAAACATGTTTACTAATCCACACAAGTATACGCGATTTCATGAAGTTTTAACGTGTAAAAATATGTTTATACAAGCTATGGATTCGAATGGGTCAAGATAACATGTTTAACGCGTGATATGATTTTATAGCTTGCAACATGCATGCATAGTGTATGGTAAAAGGTCACAACTAGCTTACAACACCTCTAGGGTGGTGAAGAGATCGAAAGATCAAGATTCGGACGTGAGGAACTTATAAAACAACCCGAACACCTTTCTAAACACTTGAATACCCCATGCAACTTCCTAGTTTTTACAAAACCCTTTTAAAAGCCTCCCTTTTCCTCTTTGGAGCCTACTGAGATTGCATGTAAAGTGAGGGTGGAAATGTTTTTGCACTAAGTGAGTTTTTGGAGTAAATGTGGAAGTGAAATAGGTGCATGGCTCGTATATATGCATTGAGAAGTCTTAGATATTTTAGTTTTTTAAGTCAAGTGTCCAAATTTGAAAGGTCAAGAGTGTAGATTTGATCAAAGGGCCAAGTGTAAGCAAAATTTAAGGTATGGAGGCATGGTTTCACTCATTGCCTTACACACATTAGTAATACAGATGGTGTATGTCCAAAAACAAGTAAAATGAGTTATCTCAGTGAGTAGTCTTTCATTTGTGTACAAAAGAAATGAAGGGATGTGGTTTGGAATTTTGTAAAATGTGTAAGTAGTGAAATCATTTAGTATTAGTGGGGTTGGTAAGTATACGTATATTATTTAGATTCAAAAGAGATAGTTTGTGACTTGTGTTTTGGTATCTCTCACTTTGCAACAAAATAATACAAGGGTCTCGTTTGGTTTTTTGTCTTGTTCGCAAAAAGAAAGATAAACAACAAAGGGTGGCATGGGCTTGGAGTGGGAATTGGATTACAAAATCATGTAATCACAAAACAATTAATGGCGGTCGGTTGGGCTAAGTGGAATCGGGCTAAGCCCAAAAAATAATGGGATGCGTTTGGTTATTTGACCGGCCCAACAAAAAGAAAGAAAAATTAGGAAATGAATTAGTAATAAAATTAAAATTAATAAATTTTATAAGTTTAGTCGTGTGTAAAAATGTAATTGTCGCGAAGGGTCGTGTCGGAAAAACGTGACGGTTTTCGGGTACAGCTCGGGATAATGAATTAAGTAATGATTTATAACTTAAGAAAAAAAATATGGTGCTAAATTATCATTGATCCATAATAACGTTAGATAATTACAAGTTTATTTTTACGGGTTCTTACAAGTTAATATATTCTTTGAAACGAACTATTTTCTAATTAAAATCGTACGACACCACAACAAAACTTATATTTGAGATTATTTATGACGTTACATTCCTGTATTCAATATAAGAATTTAATCTTAAACCTTCGTTACCTCGTCCTTAACCAATGTACAGATTCATGTAAAGATCACTCTATTCTACCATCGTGATATGTTCCTTTCAGAAATCAACGAATGAAATGAGAAAGGACTCTTATATGATTCAAGCTTTAGTTAAGATTAAGACGACTAAGGTTAATTCTTCTCCACCCGCTCAAGTCAAAGCGGTGGAATCGACTTGTACCACTTGTGGTGGGCCACATGCTTACTACAATTGTACCGCCACCGATGGAAATCCTTTCGAAGCTAATGCCGTAACTGGAGGTAACCAATACCGTCCTCAAGTTGAAATGAATCCTCGTGTTAGTAATCAAATGGGACCTCCGGGATTTTCTTAATCGAACAATCAAACTCGTTTTAATCAGAATCAAGTTCGTGGACCAAATGTTCAAAACCAATTCAAAGCCCTGCCAAACCATTACCCGACCAACGGGGTTAATTACAATCAAGGATATCAAGCTTCAAGCTATCAAGCTCCGCCTTTGCCTTTGAATGAATTCACGAATTATGTTCAACACAACAATGCTACCATCCAAACTATGCAAAATCAGATTTCAAGTTTGAGAAACGAATTTCAATCTTCGTTGACTAGACAAAGCAATGAGTTTAGGAATGAGATTCGACTTCAGAACAACAAATTGGATGCTTCGCAGAATAAACTTGAGAACATGTTGAATGCTGTTTTGTGTAAGATCAGTCAACCCTCGACTTCGGGATCTCTTCCAAGTGATACCATTCCTAACCCGAAGGGTGAGTTGAAAGCTATAACCACACGGAGTGGTAAGGCTTATGATGGACCCTCGTTTCCTACTCCGCTGGTGAGGGAGGTGGAACGAGAAACCGAGGTTTTTAATGACAATGTGCAACCCGCACCCGTCCCACCTCCGGTCGTTCAGATTCCAATTCGGGAACCCGATGTTCCGAAGACTACTCTTAAACCTTCACTTCCTTATCCTTAAAGACTTCATAATCAAAAGCTTCGTGACAAAACCGAAAACCAAATGGAGAAATTTGTTGAAATCGTTCAATCCTTGAATTTTAACATCATTTTCACCGACGCTTTACTTATCAAGCCGAAATTTGCTGCTATGATCAAAAGTTTAGTGAGTAATAAGGAAAAGTTGGCTGAGATAGCCAAAACACCGTTGAATGAGAATTGCTCGGCGGTGCTCCTCAAGAAACTTCCCGAAAAGTTAGGAGACCCGGCAAATTTCTTACCCCTTGTGAGTTCCCGGGAATAGTGAAATGTTCCGCCTTGGCCGATCTTGGCGCGAGCATTAATTTGATGCCCCTTTCGATTTACAACAAGCTTTCTCTCCCGGATCTTACTCCTACTAAGATGACTCTTGAACTCGCGGACCGCTCAACCTCTATTCCGAAAGGAATCGCCGATGTGAAAGTAGGACCACTTCATTTTCCCGCCGACTTCGTTGTCGTTGACTTTGATGCTGACCCCCGAGTACCTCTTATTCTCGGGAGACCTTTCTTAAGAATGGGTCGTGCGATGATTGATTTTTATGAAGGAGAAATCACTCTACGATCTAACAAGGAAACCGTCTTGTTTAATATTAACCATCCTTCGATATATTCCTCCAACTATGATGATGCTTCTATTAATCGAATCGACGTTCTCGATATTGCCATGGAGGACTATGCTCAAAAGCTTCTTGATTTTATGGGTGGCAATCCCACCATTCCATCTGAAAATGTTGAACCATCTTCTGAACCGATTATTGCCGATTCTTTCCCCTCTCTCACTCCATTCGAGGGAGGTGACTTCTTTTTGGAAGAGATCGATGAATTTCTTGCTAATGATGAATCGATTCCACCAGGAATTGATGATGGTGTTTATGATTCGGAGGGAGATATCCTTTATCTTGAGAAATTGTTAAATGAAGATCCATCACCGTCACTTCCTCTGAAAGAGATTACGATTGAAGAACTCAAAGAAGTACAAACATCTAATGAAAATCCTCTGGAGCCCGAGCTCAAGGATTTACCTCCTCATCTTGAATACGCTTTTCTTGAAGAACCAAACAAGTTTCCCGTCATCATTGCTAAAAACTTAAAAGATGAAGAGAAAACTGCACTTTTGGATGTCCTTCGAAAACATAAAAGTGCCATCGCTTGGCAAATTTCCGACATTAAGGGCATAAACCCTCGTTTTTGTACTCACAAGATTTTAATGGAAGACGATTGTAAACCCATTATTCAACAACAACGTAGGGTTAATCCGAAAATTCATGAGGTTATCAAAAAGGAAGTTCTTAAACTCCTCGACACCAGAATCATTTATCCAATTTCCAATAGCTCATGGGTTAGCCCTATCCATTGTGTTCCGAAGAAGGGAGGGATGACCGTCGTTGCCAATGAAGATAATGAATTGATTTCCACACGCCTCGTCACCGGATGGAGGGTGTGTATTGACTACCGAAAGTTGAATGATGCTACTCGTAAGGACCATTTTCCGCTACCTTTTATGGATCAGATGCTCGAACATTTAGCAGGGAATGAGTTCTATTGCTTTCTCGATGGTTTTTCCGGTTATTTTTCAAATTCCGATTGATCCGAAAGATCAAGAGAAAACGACTTTCACATGCCCTTATGGAACATTTGCTTACTGACGCATGCCATTTGGCTTATGCAATGCTCCCGGTACTTTCCAAAGGTGCATGATGGCTATTTTTCACGACATGATCGAGAAATCTATGGAAGTTTTTATGGACGATTTCTCGGTTTATGGAGATTCTTTCACTTCTTGCCTTTCTCATCTAGACTACGTGCTTCAATGGTGTGAAGACACCAACTTGGTCTTGAATTGGGAGAAGTGCCACTTCATGGTTCGAGAGGGCATTGTCCTCGGCCATAAGATTTCAAAATCTGGGATTGAGGTCGACCGAGATAAAGTCGACGTTATAGCTAAACTCCCTCATCCCACTACCTTCAAAGGTATTCGGAGTTTTTTTTGGGTCATGCCGGTTTCTATCGCCGTTTCATTCAAGATTTCTCTAAGATAGCCCGCCCTCTGACCCATCTCCTCGAGAAGGATACTCCGTTTATCTTCACCAATGAATGCGTTGAAGCATTTAATTTTCTTAAAAAGAAATTAACTGAGGCTCCGATCTTAGTTGCCCCCGACTGGGATTTGCCCTTTGAGCTTATGTGTGATGCAAGTGATTACGCAATTGGGGCAGTCTTGGGGCAGCAAAAATCGAAACATTTTCAATCCGTACACTATGTGAGTAAGACATTGTCTGAGGCCCAACACAATTATACGACTACTGAAAAGGAATTATTGGCCGTTGTTTACGCTTTCAAAAAATATCGACCCTACCTTGTCATATCAAAGACCATAGTGTATACCGACCATTCTGCCCTCAAGTATCTTTTGGCAAAGCAAGATGCTAAGCCACGATTACTTCGGTGGGTTCTCCTCCTTCAAGAATTTGATGTTACTATTCTTGACAAAAAAGGAGCGGAGAACCTTGTTGCCGATCACCTTTCTAGACTTGAGAATCCTCATCAAAGTGTGCTCGAGAAAAAGGAAATCACGGAAACATTTCCTCTTGAGACACTTGGGATGATTGCTAAGAAAGACCCAAATACCCCATGGTTTGTCGACTTTACAAATTACCATGCGGGCAATTTCATCTTGAAAGGGATGTCGTCCCAAAAAAAGAAAAAGTTTTTCAAAGATGTTAAGCATTATTTCTGGGACGACCCCTACTTGTTTAGGATTTGTGCGGATCAAGAAATCCGGCGGTGTGTTCATGGCCAAGAGGCCCTTGATATTCTTCATGCTTGCCATAAAGGACCTACTGGAGGCCATCATGATGCAAGCTACACCGCTAAGAAGGTTTTTGATTCCGGGTTTTATTGGCTAACCATATATCGAGACGCTCATGATTTAGTTAAGTCTTGTGATTCTTGCCAACGTCAAGGGAAAATTTCGCAAAAGGATGAAATGCCACAAAATGCTATTCAAGTTTGCGAGATTTTTGACGTTTGGGGCATCGATTTTATGGGGCCATTTCCATCATCTAAGGGTAATAAGTATATCCTCGTGGCCGTCGACTACTTGTCTAAATGGGTTGAAGCAAAGGCGCTCCCCACCAATGACACCCGAGTGGTTGTTAGGTTTCTGAAGAATCTGTTTTCCCGATTCGGAGCACCTCGTGCTATTATCAGTGATCGTGGTATCCATTTCTGTAATGAACAATTCGCTAAAGTTATGTCTAAATATGGAGTTATTCACCGTCTTTCTACCACGTATCACCCGCAAACGAGCGGACAATTTGAGGTCTCGAATCGTGGTTTGAAAAGGATATTAGAAAGGACTGTAGGAGAAAATTGAGCTTCATGGGCCGATAAGTTAGATGATGCATTATGGGCTTTTCGCACCGCATACAAGACACCCATCGGGTGCACCCCATTTAAGTTGGTGTACGGAAAAGCTTGTCACTTGCCCATTGAGCTCGAGCATAAGGCATGCTGGGCCTTGAAACATGCAAACTTTGATCTTAAGACCGCGGGTGATCACCGGAAAGTTCAATTGAATGAATTAAACGAACTTAGGAATTAGGCCTATGAGAATTCTTTGATTTTCAAAGAGAAGACTAAGAGAATTCATGATGAGAAAATCCAAAACCGCGTTTTCAATGTTGGTGATCAAGTTCTCCTCTTTAACTCTCGATTGAAGATATTCTCGGGCAAACTCAAAACCCATTGGTCCGGACCATTCACCGTTGCTCAGGTTTTCCTGTATGGAATGGTAGAGCTGTCTCAGCCCAATGGCCCAAATTTCAAGGTGAATGGTCATCGTGTGAAACATTATTTTGGAGGGGACATCGCGTCTATGGTTGTCCCGGATCTCCAAACTTTTCCTAAGGACAACTGAATTCGGGGATCGAGTCAAGCTAGCGACTCGGTGAACAAAAACAATAGCGCTTCGTGGGAGGCACCCCATGCTTATCTCTATCTTCTTTCTATTTTCAAATAAGTGACGTGAAGGGGTTAGCCTCTTCTATTTCTCATGTTTGGTTGTTGTGATGTTGTGTTTAGGATGTTCCCGATATGAAGACTCTCGTGCTCGAAGTTTGTCTTTTCTCCACTTGAGTTTCATGATCGACGTTGATGGACATCTGATATCCTAATCTTATCGACTAACGTTTATCTTTGAGCATACTTAATAAACGGCTTTTAGATTTTCGTTCTTACCCTTGCCTTTCAACATTGAGGACAATGTTTCGTTCTAGTCTGGGGTGGGTAATCTTCGATTTGATTTGACCGCACTTGCTTATTCTTTGTCGTGTACTCTCGCAACCCCGTTTTTCCTTAGAAAATGAAAAATTGTGCAAAAATGAGAAAAATTAAAAAACTTTTGTAAGCTTTTGCTAGTTTTATGATCGAAAAGTTCTTGCTAGTCTCTTAGAAGTTTCTTTAAATATGCGTTTTTCTTGAAATAGCCTTGCTAATTGCTTAGACAAGAGGCTATAAAATTCGATTCTAGCTCACAAGCCCAAGAATTTGCAAGTCTCCCTAAGTGATTTTAAATATGCGAAGCTTAAACAAGAATTTGCTAGTTTCTAATAAGTGACTTTAAAAATGTGAGACTTGAGATTATTTTACGAAGCATTAGCTAAGTTAATATATGTTTTGACACCTTGTTGAATTTTCGCTGGTGAGAGTAGGAATGGAATTCTGACTTGACCGGGCGTGTTGAGCCCTAGCTTGTTCCCTTAACCATAGATAATTTAATTATCGGCTAAGCATCCGCGGATCTCATTATTTGGGATTTTAAATTTGCGGAGATTGAGGAATGATAGAGTTACTTATGAGTATAGATGCTAAGCGTGGAGTAGATGGTTCTCTTTAGAGCCCATCGAAGGTACTTATGGCTTTTTGTTCCCACAAAATTGTTTCACCCCATATATGTCTAATAATAATTAGAGATGTTCAGTTTTTGACGATAGTTAGTTCTTTGTCTTCTTTAGAGAATCCTTGTCCATGAGAGTTGGGTACACATCGAGGTACCGTCAGTGTTGCAGTGTAAAAACCGTAGGGTTTGGAGTTTGGCACAAAACTTAACATGAAATAAAGTTTAAATGTATTAAAGTTGAAAAATCCAAAGCCATAAAAGTTTTCTATGTTCGACGGTACCCCCGTTGTCATGGACTTCTATAAAGGTTGAGGAAAATCCAAAGTCATAACAAGACTTCTGATAAAACGGTAATCCCGTTGAGTTAGTGGTTGAAAAGACCAAGGGCCTAAATTGCAAAAATGCAAATGTGCTTAAATGAATGTTAAGCCAAACTTTGGATCCGGGAGATGTCTAAATAAAGCTTCTGTCTCTCGACTCATAGACGAGTTGTCTCGGTCACCATAAAAAGGATATTCTCCCTAAATTGTGTGAAATTAGGACCTTGTGTGTAATGGTTTTTGAGGGAAGGTGGACAACTAATTATCGACTTAGCTTCATATCTTTATCGGAATAAAAATTATCGAAACGAGAAACTTGAAGAAATTCATTTCTCTCAAAAATAAAATAATTAGAGGAAAATAGGAAAATGGGAGCAAAAGGTAATTACACAAGTAACTTCCATGGGTAGTGTTAGCATCTAGAATCATATTTAACAATGATTTCGATTTTACGCTTAGTTTGGGGACTTGTGAAAAATCAGGGACGATGTATTCTATCCGTATGGTCACTTCACGCTGTGTTGTGTTTCCTATTCCGTGATCCTAACGTGTCGTTTGAAAAATGTTGGAGTTACTGATCGACATGAAAGTTTAACAAACTGTCACTCATAATCAGAATGTGCTTAATCGTAATATCTATACATGAGAATAAAAGGTAAACGGGGCGTTTTTAGAATTAAGGGTTCTTAATCTCTTTTGAGGAATCTTTGCTACTTCTTCATAGGTTTAGTAGAAAGAGATTGAAATCCTTGGTTTTAGAAGCGTGAGTTGATTGCATTGCGTGGGGACAAGACAATGGTCTCGTCTGGGTATTTTGATATGTGCAAAAACACATATCATTTCTTTATCAAATCAGACCCAAAATAACCAAGAAAGAGCCGTTTATTGCTAATATTTGTTGTTTTCTTGAGTTTGTGCATGTGCAGGTACGGATATGATAAAACACGTAAAAGATAACCAAATCTGACGAAAACCCAAGTACGAGAGATAAAGAGTGCTAAAGCTGAGCCGGAAGGTCAGAATTGTGCACCTGTGAAGATTTCTATGCTAAGGCTGCTCATCGGTCGAAAACCGGACCGGACCGAGACCGAATCCGGCAAAAACTCTAGACCGAGACCGAGACCGAATGTGGTCGGTCCGGGCCGGTCTCGGTCGGTCCGTCGGTCGGTCCGGTCCAACAAGGCTAAATTTCGGGTTTATGGTCCGGAACGGACCGGACCGAGACCGAATCCGGCAAAAACCCTAGACCGAGACCGGACCGCCGGTCCATCGGTCCGGTCGGTTTTGTCGGTCGGTCCGGTCCATCCGGTCCGTTTGCTCACCCCTATTCTATGCTAAGAGGATGATTTGTGAAAGATATGATCAAGTTTACAGAATTTTCAGAATCAGTCCTTCAACTTTCATCATTTGGCAGAAGTTACCCCTAAAGTTTTAGAAATGACAAGTTTGGTCCTTGGATTATTGAAGATTGGCAAAGTCAACCCTTGGATTACATTTTCAGATTTACAATTTTGGTCCCTTGAAAATCAGAAGTACATAATTGGCCCTTATGATTAATACATGAATTCAATAAAGATCCAAATCCATTTCACTTTAGGCCCAAAGTACTAAACCAAAGTCCAGCCCAACCCAAGTCAAACCGGTCAACTCCCATATTCCCTATACCCGGTCAACCCAGTAATACCCGGTCAAACAAGTCAAACCTATTATTTTACCCCGCCAAAATCACCCCTAGTTACCCAGATAACAAGAACCCTAAAATTACCCTTTCACTCAATTCGCCTAATTAAACCAAATTCAAGGGAAATTAAATACTTTACTCTGACACGTGACTGATACACGGATGCCACGCTGGCAATCCGTGTGACATTCCATCATTTCCTTGCCTCTGATTGGCTACACATGCGTGGACACATGATCCAAGGGTGGAAAATGATTGATGAATGATGGGAATTAATCCAGGGGACTGAAATGCTCAGAGAAAGCACAAGGAATTTCTTCTGGATCCTTCCAAGAGGCTAAAGCTGCATCTATAAATAGAACCCTCCTCTCATTGTTGTATTCACCTTTCTTTTCAGTAGCAAATTGTAATTTTAATTTCTGTTTTAAGTTTTCAAGTGATATTTAGTTTTTGTAACCTCCTTGTAATCTCAATTTTAAAGTTTTAATGAAATTTCAGTTTTACCTTTAAATCATTGTTCATTGTTTCTGAATTCAGCTTATTAGTTATATTAAGCTCATTTTAGCTTATTCTCAAATCATTCCAGTTGTTTCTTATTATTAATCAAAAATACAAAAAAAAAAAATCAGAAAAATAGTTGAAAAATAAAAAAATACTTTCAATCTTCTTATAAGCTTGTATAAAGCTTAGGCTACTGTTTCATTAAGCTCATACAAGTTTCTAATAGCTTGTTGTGAGCTTATATTCAATTAAAAATCATTTTACCATCCATACACAAAATTCAGTCAACAAGTCAACTAATGCAGAAGAATGGAAGCTTATATGGGTTTATTTGCAGAGATGTTTCAGATTTGGGTTGATTAAGCTTGGTTTGGATTGGTATTGGGTTTAGGATAGTGATAATTGGTTCTAAGTTAAGTTGCAGTTAAGCTGGACTCTTGTGAGTTTCTTTACTTTCAGTTTTATATTAACTGTCCATTTCTATATTGCTGCAATATCTAATCTACTCATATCTGTTAGTATTAATTGTTGTTTTTGCATTAGTTAGTTTATAGGATCATAGTTATTAGGCTGCTTTGGTAATTGATAGAGTAGTTTGCATTTTAGCTTCTTTAAGGACTGTTTGGCTTAAGTAGTAAAACTGTGTTAGAGGGTTAGTATTCAGCTAAGGTTTGATATAATAGTCTAAATAAGGTTAGTTAAAGTCATTTTAGTAATTGAATTGCACCTTATAGCACACAAAGTCAAAATCATTTTTCTAGTTCATAACTGTCTGAATCAGTTGGTTGTAATCTTGCATATAGGTTTAGATTTAGTAGATCTAGATTAAGTTAGCATAAAATAGGCTTAAATCATCAGTTTCATATAATTTCATAAGATCAAAAATTGGATAAAGTCAAAATTCCAATTCTGTTTGAAATAGTCAAATAGTGAAAATTGCAGTTTTTACAAAACTTTGTTGATTTTTCACAGGTTCATTTTTAGTCCAAATCTATTGAGTTTTTGGGATAAGTATCTTCAACTGGTCAAGTTTTGAGAAACCATTTTTGTGATTATTTATAAGCTTCAAATAAGCCCCTCAATCACACCTGTTTTGTCCTGTGCACACTCATCATATATTTAGTTGTGCACAGGCAACTTGCAGAAGCTATTACAGCTTCAAACTAGCTTTTTATTGGTTGAAACTTGGTCCAGTTAATCCTTGGTTAGTGGTCTAGAGTTCCTAATATCTGGTTTTCATTTTGATTTAGTAGATAAGCTGTAACATTAGCTTAAAGTAGACAAGTTAGAGCTGTTTTCACTTTAAGATTCAATCTAATCATATCATTGTAGTTTGAGATTCATAGGACTAGATTAGTTGAAATAGGTTTGTTTTAAGTATTTTTAGCATTATCTAGTAGCTGTTATCATTTGGTGCCATGTAGAAGCCTTTAGCTTATTTGGAAGTGCTTATTCTTAGGCTGTTTCACTACAGCTCCCATTTCTTTCACATTAGCATTAGATTTAATATTTTTAATAAATTTAGAATATAAGTTTAGAATTTTCCTGCATTTTTCATATTTTTCTGACACTGTTTACTATTTTTCTGCATTTAATCCAATTTTTAATACTTTTTAATTACTTTTTAATTCAAATAAATCAGAATAGCTTCAAAAAATATGTTTTAAATTTTCCTAGATTAAGATAAATATAAAAAACAAAAAAATAATTTTTCCAGATTTTTCCTAGTTAAATTTGTAATTTTTAGCATTTAAATTAGTTTTCAATAGTTCTTAATTCATATAAATTAGAAAAATCATCAGAAAAATACAAAATTAGTTTTGAAAAGTCTTTTGAGTTAATTTAGATTTTTAAAAAATAGTTTCATAATTTTCCCCTTAATATTCATAATTTTTAGTATTTTAGATTTGTTTTAAAAGTTAAAAAATTAGATTTTAATTCAAATAAATATAAGAAAAATCATAAAAATTAGTTTTAAATCTCAATGAAGTTTTAAATTTCATTTTTAGAGTAAAAATAATTTTAGGTCATTTTTAGGAATTAGATTAGACGTAGTTGCATTTTATTTATGTTTCTTTAATTACGTTTTATCTTAATTTGCGTATTTAGGATTCCCCGTAGTATAATTTCCCTTATATGCTTTCCCATTTCCCGTAGTTTAGATAAAAACAAAATCAACAATCCAAAACATCGAGCAATTTAATAACAAACCTTAAACGACGTTGCCCATTCACACCTCGTTGGGACACGACTCGGATTTCCTAATCCGTATCACTTATCACTCACGGGATTCGATTCACTATCCTTTTCCTAAAGGGATTTTAAATCATTCCTTGTGGTTATTTTTGATATCGATATTGTATGTTTTCTCCATACACACCACCCTAAACCTACACGAATCAAGGGTTTAGGTCATAAAATAGTTGCTTACTTTTTCAAATGTACCATTTTGGTACGTAATTGTTCCACTAAAACTTACATATTTGCATATATACCCAAAACATGCTTAAGTTGCATTGTACATCATGCATTAAAAACTTGTATTATGGAGAAATATGCAACTTTTTGAGTTTTAGTGGGTAATATGCAATGCTCCCATAATACAAGCTAAAAAAATAAAACAAAAAATCCTTCTCTTAATTAATAGTAATCATTGCAGTTTTGAGAATGGTGATATATTACGGCTACACTTAATCACATAGTCAAAGCAAAATATTCAAGTCTATCTTCTTCAACACAACAACCGCATCATCAGGTAATGTTACACATTTGTTTTTTTTAACCATGAACTGCAAATGTAAAGTGATTGATATGCATGTTTCTGATATGTTGATGGATACAAATGCATGTTTGGTATTTTTTTTGCAATGTTTAACATATCCTAAAGAATATAGTATCCTTTGATCATAATGTAAAGCCGTTTTATTAGAACTATATGCGATTTGATTCTTTAGAATATTGTGTGACATGTAAATATAGGATGATTTGAATAAAAAGAATCATGGATATATGTGGATTGTGGAAAACATAGCAGCTATTTGTTAAATAGCTAATTAGACAACTTGTAAACATATGTTTAATCTAGGTTAGTATAGCTTTTATATGATTTGGTAAAGCACTACACCTTATGTAATTAATTATCTGAGCTTAGGTTTAAACATTGGATGAAGCAATGGCGTATGGTATGTTGGGTAGATTATGGATTTCTTACTAGATTTTAACAAATGTATGGGGTAAGATGATTAAACGTAAAAAAATACAGATTTTTACTCTAAAAGGACTGTATGATCATTGATTTTTGAAACATAGTTAAATATGTAGTAGTACATCTTCAATCATTTTTTGTTTGACACCTTAATGATAAAGATGTATTGATCATCTAAGACTTGTATTAGTTGGTGGAAATGTTATGCATATGTGATAACCTTATTGACCATTAAGACGATTGTGGTTTTAAAATAGAATGAGCATCCAATTGTTGGTGGAGGCAAACCGCACAAACATTAGGACATTGCAGGTAAGTTGTACTTAAAATGCTTACTTAAGGTTATAAATTTATCAATGTAACCATCAAATTGATATACGTGCTTACTTTTTAAATTTAAGATGCTTCATGCTTTGTTTACTGAAACACTGTACCCCAAGAAGCGCTGGATATACCTAATCCACAATAGGGGAACCAAACATAAGGTTTACTGGAAATTGGTTCGTGGTTGCATTACTTTGCAAGGGTCCGAGTGGCAAGCTTTTATTGATCACAGCCAATACATCAATGTAGCCACATTCCATTTCATTCGTCAGGAAGAAGACTGTTATTATATAACAGAGTACAACGATGCATGCCACGAATGCCCTGGATACGATCTGGCTCTTCTAGGTTACAGACAACGTAGGTGCCTGGTTACGTTGGATGAATATCATGCACAACCTCTGGTAAGAAAAAAATGTTAATCAATACATTGTATAAGTTTGTTGAAAATGGGGATTATTTTAATTGTTTGACCCGCTAATGTTTTCTTTAAACTAAACTGTTACGTAGGTCATTCCTTGCAATTTCCAGGACAATACTGACAATAACCAATTTGACGTTCTTGTTGCTGGCGTGCCCGTAGCAGCTATCACTCACCGTCAAATTTAAATACTGGAGGAAAACAGACACGTGCATGAGTTTGGTGGGCACGGATGGAATGTATTGGTTCACGATGAAAACCTGTTTGCTGGCACAAGAGTTGTTTTTACAAATCTCCTAAACAATACTCTTTCCCTGATGCCATTTGCTGAAAATGGATTGATGATGCGTTCTGAACTTGTGCAACGTATGAAGCTGAATCGTACAAGACCGTTCATGAGAAACCCCGTAGATGAAGGTATGTTAATCAAAGTGTAGACATAATCTATGATTTTATTTTAAAAATAAACCTTTTCATATAATAGCTTTTAAATTATTTACCATTTTTATTAAATTCCAATTGCAGATGAGCGTATGAAACACATATGTGCATGGAACGAATGTACAGAGCATGAAAGTGAAAGGGATTGTTTTTACGCACCCATCCTTGCATATGTCACGGACAGGAGTCGTTTGGTAAGTAATGATACAAATCGGACCATTTCAGTCATTATCTGCTTTCGCAAAAACTAATATATGCTTCTACACATGGACATACTTTTGTTGAACATACTACACTGATCTTTTTAATGCAGAACATACCACATAAGTTTACGAAGCGAAATCACATGTGGAAGTACCATAACGCACTGCTGAGATACCGGGAAGACATGGAGTTTTATGTGAACGTGAATCTGCAACCCCACAGTGATAGGCCTAGAAGCAAGAACCACGTTACCATAAACGCCAGATGGAGAGAGATTTTTGAGGAGTGTCAGTGGGAACGAAACAAAATGGTCAGATTCAATCTTGTTGACTTTGTCAGCGACGACCAAGCTTCGGTGTCTTCCCGTACTCCAGTTATAATTCTAGTATTTAGCATGTGTTAAAACGTAATTCCAGGAGTTATCAGTTGTTATTGGTAGACATGTTTATAAACAGATTTTTGGGAATGTGTAGGATTTGGTTGGCTTCATTTAGGGTGTGTGTTCCCAAGTAGTTGAAGCCATTCATGAGATGGAATGTAAACTACTTTGTATAGCCCCTATCTGGAAGTGTATGGTTCATAGTGGTGCATTAAAAGTTGTTCTTTGTGATGGTTTTGTGCTGGTTGTCATCTGTCTATGGTTGTATGATATGGGCAGTTTGTTTTTGTTATCAGACTTATAAGAACAGTTATATCAGATATTGAATAGAGTTGCCTAGTATGCAACTTGATATGGGACTTGTCCATATCAGTGTGCGTTGCTTTTTTCATTTTACAAAGTTTCCTTGAATAATACAAGTTCATCTTTGCACCACAAATATATATATATATATATATATATATATATATATATATATATATATATATATTTTGTGTTGTGGTCTACTTATAAACAGAAAACTTTAGTGGTTAAAGCTGCCAGTACAAAGTTAAGTCTGGTAGGTTAGTTTTAGTGGTTAAGGCTGCCAGTACAAGGATATGTCTGGCAGACATAAGCTAAGTCTGTTTAGTATTCGTAGTTAGTTCTGTTTATGAAAAACATAATAGTTTTTTGTGTGACTATTGATAATCCAATGGCCACATCAAATTTCTTTTTGTGTGGCCATTTCTAACATTTAGTCACACAAAGCATGTTTCTTTTGGTTATTTAGTCACATACAATTAAGCATAAAGTGGCCAAAAGTATTAATAAGTGTGACCATATGGTGTTTAAGGTGAAGAAATATGTCTTTTGTGTGACTATTGATCATGCAATGGCCACTTGAATTTTATGTTTATGTGGCCTTTTGTAACATTTAGTCACACAAAGCATGTTTGTTTTGGGTATTTAGTCACATACAATCAATCATAAAGTGGTCAAAAGTGTTAATAAGTGTGACCATATGGTGTTTCAAGTGAAGAAATGTGTATTTTGTGTGACTATTGATCATCCAATGGCCACATGAATTTTATGTTTGTATGGCCTTTTCTAACATTTAGTCACACAAAGAATGTTTGTTTTGGGTATTTAGTCACATACAATTAATCATAAAGTGGCTAAAAGTGTTAATAAGTGTGACCATATGGTGTTTCAAGTGAAGAAACGTGTATTTTGTGTGACTATTGATCATCCAATGGCCACATGAATTTTTTGTTTGTGTGGCCTTTTCTAACATTTAGTCACACAAAGTATGTTTGTTTTGGTTATTTAGTCACATACAATTAACCATAAAGTGGCTAAAAGTGTTAATAAGTGTGACCATATGGTGTTTAAAGTGAAGAAACGTGTATTTTGAGTGACTATTGATCATCCAATGGCCAAATATTAAGTTACGTGACCATATGTACTGGATTTTGGCTACACTTAAATAATATGTGTGACAAAACGTTTAGCGTGACCATATATGGCATTTGGTCACGGTGTTAGTAGCAAATGTGACTTTATAGATTAGCTTTTGGCAAGCTAACACAAACTAAACTTTAAACACACATATTAAATTACGTGAACATATGTACTGGATTTTGGCTACACTTAACGAATGTGTGACAAAACATTTAGTGTGAGTGGATTTTGGTCACAGTGTTCAAGTGTGTGACATATATTTGTCACTGTTTATATGTATATCGTGACTAATGCTTCAACCTTACTTTTCATTTGTCACTCGTTCCAATTTCAGATGTGGCTAAAGAGTTGGCAAAACATATCAATCACCCTTAAATAATGTGTGATAAAACTTGACTCTATGATTTAGACACACAAAAAACTACTTCATGTGACTAACGCATCAAGGTTACTTGTATTTGTCACGCGTTCCAAATTCATATGTGGCTAAATGATTTGAAACAAAATCACCAGATACCTTTAGCCACACAATGTTCAATTGTGTGGCAATACAGTTCTAATGGTCACACAATCAAAATTTTCATGTGTGACTAATTAGTAAATGTTGTCAATTTTCGTACCTTCAGCCACACAAATATGCGAATGTGTGGCCATTCCATTTCGACCATGTGTGACCAAATCCTGTTTTTGTACTAGTGTCTTTCTTATATCGATGCACATATTGAGGGGGAGCGAATGGTTTCTATTGGCAATCGTGAAAAGTACTTCAAAGAACCTCTTGCCTTTATGTGCAAAATGACTTTCAAATATCCTATGCACATATTGAGGGGGAGAATTTATCAAAGAAAATCAAATGGCTTTTTCCACGGAAATTGTGATCAAGAAATTATTTTAAAGAACTCTTGCCTCAATGTGCTAATCAATTTCAAAAACATATGCACATGTTGAGGGGGAGCATTTCTAAATGATCAAAACTATTAAAGTACAAAATGCTTTGATATTATATCACAAGTACCATGATTGATTTTTCAAATGATTTTTCAATTGGTTTCGAGAAGGAAATAATGTTAATACAAATAAGCCGTAAAAACGTTTATTTATATTTTACGATCTTCTAATGTTTTGTCGATAACAATTGTAAGATCATTTTAAGGAAACAAATAAAACACGTAAATGGTTTGAACTAATAGTTTTCTAACACACTTACGCTTTCACATAAAACACTAAAACAAGTATAAGTGATTTTATGATCTAGATATATATATATATATATATATATATATATATATATATATATATATATATATATATATATATATATATATATATATATATATATATATGTACAACAACTAGTGTTTACATATTGAGTTAACACATACTTAAGCTAAGTATACTAAAATGGGTAAAAACAAGTATATACTAAAATGGGTAAAAACAAGTATATACTAAATAGATAAAACTAGCAAATGGTTTTGACCCATAACCCATGGTTTTATATATACCACTTAACCAAGTTCAAAGTATCCTTAAGGTACATTGTATCTAGAAAGAAAACCATGAATCAACCCATGACCCATAACCAAAAATACCCATGGGCAAAGAGGAGCGGACCACGGATCCCTGGCTTTGTGCTAGCCGGATCCCTTGTGGTAGGGATCCGTGGGATCCGGGGAAACAGTAGGTTTTTCCTCTATAAATAGTGAGCCATTTCTTCATTATATCTTACCCCTCTCTAACATAATTTCTCCCCTGAGTTAAATCTCACTAACCATAGATCCAAGAGATCTATGTTTGTAGTTTTGTTTTTGTGTGATCTTTTAGGTTCCTCTTAAAGGGAAGATCACCACCTTTGAAGTCGAGCAAGCTCAAGTCCATGAGTTGCCAAGCTTCCTCATCATCAAGGCTATTGAAGTCCTCTTGTTGATGATCCCTTTCTTTCTTCAAAGAAGCGTAGTGTTAAAGACATTAGTGAAAGATGTCTCAAGTGTCAAGACGAAGATATTAGTGAAGGGTATCTATCGTCTATAGGATAAGCACTTGTGGTAGGTGCTTAGAAGCAAAGACAAGAAGCATTAGTGAAAGGTGCTTAGAAGTGAAGACACAAGACATTAATGAAAGGTGTCTTGTAGATCTAATCAAAGACATTAGTGAAAGGTGTCTTGTAGATCTAATCAAAGGCATTAGTGAAAGGTGCCTTAGATGTACATTCGATATGGTGTGTTTCGATGTACTAGATAGACTAGCATTAGATCCAAGGATATTGATTTCCTTGATGATGTTGTAAAGGAGTAGATCTCCTTTGGGATTAGTCGTTGGTGTAGTGTGGTAGTAGTTCCTCCATTGCAATGGAACTAGATACTTAGCCTAGTACCTAATAAAGGGTAGGCGACGTTGTGAAGGCGTAGTTCACCTAAGGTGTGAAAGAACTCGGTGGTTAGCCTAGCACCGTATAAAGGGTAGGCGACGTTGTGTTAGGTGTGGTTCGCCTTGGTGTGAAAGAACTCGGTATTTAGCTTTGTACCGGAAAAAGATTAAGCGATGTTGTGAAGGCTTCTCCGCCATAAGGAGATTGGTGTAGTGATTACAAACTCTCGAGTAGGTGACTCGGGGAGTGGAGTAGGGCAAGGAAGGTGTCCTTGTAGCCGAACCACTATAAATACTCGCGTTGTGGTTTTGTGCTTCTTACTCTTATCTTTTCATTACATATCTTTATATGCTTGTTTATCAACATCCAACACACACAACGAAATAGATTGACATAAGTCGATCTAAATAGATTAAAAGGAAGTTTTAATTGGTAAAACTATTCAACCCCCCCTTCTAGTTTTCCACAATTGGCATCAGAGCTTCGTTACTAAGTTTCTTGAAGTATATTGTACTTTAAAAACTTGATACGATCCATAGTTATTTGAAAACTACAAAGAAGGTTTTTCATAAAAACAAACACCATGTTTTTTTTTCAAAAACTATATGTTTGGATGTTGAGTTGATAACAACATTTTTTTTTTCATTTAATTGCACTAATCTTCTTTGTGATATTGATTAGTTAAAGCTCATACCCACCAAGCTTTAGGAGACGCTTGGTAACAAGAATACCTTCCTTAAGAAGGTATCTTAGACGCAAAGGAGCGGGAATCGTCTAAGTGACATTTGTCATTTGTAAAAGACATTCCTAAGTGCATTCGAGGTATGCATTTCTACTTATATCTAAATGATATTTGTTTAGTATATAAGTGTTATTTGCTAGGCTTTTATTTGAGTAGATTTTTGTGTTTACACATGATTTACATGTAGCTTCGTTAGGAAGCCCGTTTCTCACATACGTGTTATTCTTCTCGTCTATAGTCATAGTATATAGAGCTTATGCTTTATTTCGTCTAATAAAACAAAAACACGAATTTCAAAAATTCCTCCTTCCCTATTAATAAACCCACTCGACGCCCATTTTTTCAATCCTCACTTTTTCAAATTTTCCAATTTCAAAAACTCCCTCTCATTCAAAAACTTCATCTTCCTCCTCATTTCATCTCTTCCTAAACCAAGAAGATCCGTCATCAACATGGTTTACATCGCACTCGTGCTCATCGCCCTAACACTCATCGCAATTGTGTTCCCTATGATGAAGTTCACATACGGAGACATTTACTTTGTGTTGTTAATCTATATTGGGGTCATTTACCCAATCCTTTGTATCATCCTTAGCATTGAAATGCAATATTATTGATAATCTATTTTTGTGTTATTATGTGTGTTTCTTTTCTTTTGATCTATATGTGTTATATTCTTTCGTGATACATTAGATGTCATGTATGCATGCTAAAAGAAAATGTAGGATAAAACATACCTCATGGTACAATAACCATAAAACCTATGTTTTTATTAAAACTGGTTCTGTTACTACAGATCCACGGATCTCGGAAGTTACACTAGCCGGATCCCTTTTGAAAAGGAACCGTGGGATCCGTCCTACTGGAAAACAGTTTTCATGCAAGATTAAAAACCACTATCTTTCTAAAAGTAATAATCCACTAGAGGTTCAAAACCATGAGTTAGCTAAATACTAATTGTTAATAGAATATCTAGTAAAAACGTTAGATTATTATAGGTTGACCATAAACGTCTTCCCTTATTAACCCATCACTTCTATAGGTTCAACTATGACGCATGAATACGAGTTTGATTTTTCACTCACTAGCGTCTACACCCCGAACATTTCCCTTGAGCCCAACACACCTGGCAATCATGTCCGTGGGTTCAATAATCTCGAAAACCGTCACTTCCATGAAGGACGTATTGTAGACACCTCTCTACAATTCGAAGAAGGTATCAATACCTCCTTCCGAGCCATAGGACTAGAATGTCTTCTTGAAATCAATGAGAAGATATGTCCAAGGTTCATAATGGAATTCTTCCGTCAAGTGGAACTCGTTCGTAACGAGGATCGCTCTCTATCTCTTTGGTTTTATATCAAAAACCAAAAATTCACTTTAAGCCTTGGGCATTTTGCTCACATCCTCCGAATTCCAAACCATGGACAATGTGCCTTCACCGAAGATTGGTCTCTTGATTCTCTCTTCAACTTTCGTGAAGAAAATAGTCCATATTGTTCACACATACCCTCTCAGGAAGATTTAACGCGCATGATATGCAAACCTCGACCATATTACTCCAATCCAAACATTATCCATACACGGGATATCCGAGAAGAGTATAAACCTGTTGCTCTCATTCTACGTGAAAATGTTTGGAGTCTTAGGGGAAATCGAGATATTCTTCCCGCTTGTTGTGCTCACATGTTGTACTGTTTGCTAACACAACAACCATACAATCTCGCCTACTTCTTCGCAAGGCGAATTGCAAACCTTCAAGGCTCCAAGGATAAACTCATCCCTTATGGAATGTTCTTGACACGCCTCTATCACAATGTTATGCGCTTCCATCCTCAATTTCAAAGTCCGTTGTACGTACTTGTGAACAAGATGATGGAACCACTAAACATATCTCTCATGAAGACCTTCTTCATTCTTGATTCCACCAATACCCATCAAACACATAATGATCCTCCTAGCGAAGACACTCAAGGAACCTAGAATAGTCAAATAGGATCAATTCTACTCTACTCATTAGTTATCAATGTAATCCTATCTCTTTCATGAAATAAAACATCTTACATTTGATATCCTAGTTTTAGAACTCCTTTAAACAAAACTTGGAATATAATGCACTGTCATGATCATTGCATACCTTTAGTAAAGGTTCTGTCTAGCAGATAGACGGATCCCAAATGTTGTACTAAACGGATCCCTACATCTAGGGAACCGCGAGATCCGGCAAAACAGAAAATGCAATTGCAAGCATTACATGTCAAACACACCCTTTTGAACACCTTACA
Organism: Chrysanthemum seticuspe; assembly: GCA_019973895.1. Taxonomy (NCBI): domain Eukaryota; kingdom Viridiplantae; phylum Streptophyta; class Magnoliopsida; order Asterales; family Asteraceae; genus Chrysanthemum; species Chrysanthemum seticuspe. The sequence goes on from BPTQ01000001.1 coordinate 46,451,092, forward strand.
CTAAGCTAAACATAGTGTCTTAAGATTGATTAAAGACTTTATCAAAGATAGGTTGACCTTTCCCACGCTTTCCAACTCACATAGATCACATTCTAAGACTTTGTTAGATCTACCATTTCAATCCATCACTCTTCCGCTCTCAAAACTCACACTTCATTTTTTACTTGATCCCTCACAACTAGGTTAGAAATCCTACGATTATGACAATATTGATCATTAATCAACCTCACCTCAAAATTGATCAAAGTTGATCAAATCCTAGTTTTTCCCATCTCAAAACCATTATGATATTTTCCAAAACACAATCCTAAGACACAACCTGATCTCTAGGATCATTTAGTTTCATTTAACTTCAATTGACATCTTTAATGTCATCCTTGCTCATCCATTGGTACTTTTTGAAAGTTCCAAATCCTTCCATAAATAACAATCATTAGCTACACCACTCATTGCCTTCAAACACTTAAGCACCCCTTCATTTAAAACACTTGGGAGAACTGAAACACTCAAGGTGATGTAGGTCTAGGATCTTAGAAACATCATTTCCACTCTTTCATAAACTGCTGAACGCCGGATCCCTAGAACTAGCCTAGACGGATCCCTCTGAGAAGGGAACCGTGGGATCCGGATGACACTCTATGACAAATCTTGATAAAACAATCATTTCAACTCATCTTCCTAACTCAAACACTCCATCTCATCGTAAATGAGTTCCTTGAACAGCACAACCTCTGTAGTTGACTCTTGTGCATGCTAATCATCACATTCCAATGAATCTTAGTGGCTTAAGGCTTAAATGCACTTTCCAAATCTCTTGGTTTTTAAACCACCTTGTTAGGATCTCCATAGTCATCACTCTCATCCTAACTTTCAGCTTTTGCAATCCCTTCAAATCATCTCATCATGAGAAAAACCCCAAGTAACAACCTATCCACCAAAGAACCACCCATCAAAAGGGCTCGTGTTGTACACGAAATCTCTTCAACCGAATCATCTCCGGTCAAACCAACACATCTTCATCATCCAATTAAACCAATTCCTAGAAGGTTAGTACCCACAAAATTACCTATGCCAAACACCACCATACCTCCTAGGCCAAACAATATCATCTCCACTAAACCATCACCATTGGTTCCTAGAGCTATCTCTTTTACATCCCCACAATCATCACCTCACCTCTACAATTTAGAGGACTTGCCACCTAGGCCGTCTTATCCGCTCCCGCCGACAACATTCTCCTCATTAGGAGGAACAATGATTCAAAATCAAGGTGTTGAGTCAACACTGGCTCCGGCTTCCTTTTCGCCGTTTCCATCATATAATCCCATTTGGATTATAAGAAATCATCAAAGTCAACCACCCGACCTTATGGAAGTTGACACATCTTTACCACCATCATCATTCTTGATCGAACCATTCCTAAATGGACCTCCACCAATCCCTCCATCATTCGAGGCTCCTCAAACCACTTCAATTGATCCTTTGAATCAAGCCACTTCATTTCATCCACCACCACTACCTAGCCATGACAAAGATTGCTATCATTGTCAACATGTTGAAAGTTTGATACATGAAGTACGAGAAGACCAATGTTTCATGTTCTATCATCTCCTCGAATGTTTCGACGAGATTAAACCTAAACATAACTTGAGCTAGAAGATTATAGTGGTGTCTAAACTTCAAGCGTTATTTGGTCTAAGAAATTCCTAGTTATGTATTGTCTATTTTCTTATTTTTGAGTCATGTTTATCATAACTCTTGTTTTATTAAATGGAATTACATGCTACGTGTTATTTTTCTGAGAATATGTATTCATATCTCATTTATGTGATAACATTACTTGTTATATCACCTTTGCTAATTTTAGTCATCAGCCAGACGGATTCCTCAGTATTGCCTAGACGGATCCCTACTAGAAGGGAACCGTGGGATCCGTGAAGTCAGAATGCTTTTCTCTTTTTCACATGTGCCGGAAATTGTGAATTATACTTGTTTTCTAACCCTTGTTTTGCAGTTTTTCAATTAACACATAAAGTATTTGACATCCTAAAGCTAGGGGAGCTTGGTGTCAAAACAATACGCTGCAAAATTACTTGCAACATTTGATTTAAATTTTATGACTTCTCATTACAAATATTGCAATCATCTAGGGGGAGCACACCCGTCACATAGACGTAATCCTTTGCATAAGTTAGTTGCAAATGAACTAGATTAGAATTAGTTTCTTGACGCCCTTACTTAGGGGTGGATTCGTCAAGGGGGAGTAACAACGAGATCCTTTCCCGTTACTTGCTCTATATTTTTTTTTCCTTTCACATGTTTTTTCTTAAAAACGATGTGTTGCTTTCTTTCAAACACTTTTTGTTTCGACAAAAAGGGGGAGAAGAAAGTAAAAACTACAAATTCAAACTTTTACGAATTTTAGCTTTTCCTTAAAATAATCTTATGTTTTGTCATCAACAAAAAGGGGGAGATTGTTAATACAAATAAGCCGTAAAAATGTTTATTTATATTTTACGATCTTCTAATGTTTTGTCGATAACAATAGTAAGATCATTTTAAGGAAACAAATAAAACACGTAAATGGTTTGAACTAATAGTTTTCTAACACACTTACGCTTTCACATAAAACACTAAAACAAGTATAAGTGATTTTATGATCTAGATATATATATATATATATATATATATATATATATATATATATATATATATATATATATATATATATATATATATATATATATATATGTACAACAACTAGTGTTTACATATTGAGTTAACACATACTTAAGCTAAGTATACTAAAATGGGTAAAAACAAGTATATACTAAAATGGGTAAAAACAAGTATATACTAAATAGATAAAAACTAGCAAATGGTTTTGACCCATAACCCATGGTTTTATATATACCACTTAACCAAGTTCAAAGTATCCTTAAGGTACATTGTATCTAGAAAGAAAACCATAGATCAACCCATAACCCATGACCCATGACCCATAACCAAAAATACCCATGGGCAAAGAGGAGCGGACCACGGATCCCTGGCTTTGTGCTAGCCGGATCCCTTGTGGTAGGGATCCGTGGGATCCGGGGAAACAATAGGTTTTTCCTCTATAAATAGTGAGCCATTTCTTCATTAAATCTTACCCCTCTCTAACATACTTTCTCCCCTGAGTTAAATCTCACTAACCATAGATCCAAGAGATCTATGTTTGTAGTTTTGTTTTTGTGTGATCTTTTAGGTTCCTCTTAAAGGGAAGATCACCACCTTTGAAGTCGAGCAAGCTCAAGTCCATGAGTTTCCAAGCTTCCTCATCATCAAGGCTATTGAAGTCCTCTCGTTGATGATCCCTTTCTTTCTTCAAAGAAGCGTAGTGTTAAAGACATTAGTGAAAGATGTCTCAAGTGTCAAGACGAAGATATTAGTGAAGGGTATCTATCGTCTATAGGATAAGCACTTGTGGTAGGTGCTTAGAAGTCAAGACAAGAAGCATTAGTGAAAGGTGCTTAGAAGTGAAGACACAAGACATTAATGAAAGGTGTCTTGTAGATCTAATCAAAGACATTAGTGAAAGGTGTCTTGTAGATCTAATCAAAGGCATTAGTGAAAGGTGCCTTAGATGTACATTCGATATGGTGTGTTTCGATGTACTAGATAGACTAGCATTAGATCCAAGGATATTGATGTCCTTGATGATGTTGTAAAGGAGTAGATCTCCTTTGGGATTAGTCGTTGGTGTAGTGTGGTAGTAGTTCCTCCATTGCAATGGAACTAGGTACTTAGCCTAGTACCTAATAAAGGGTAGGCGACGTTGTGAAGGCGTAGTTCACCTAAGGTGTGAAAGAACTCGGTGGTTAGCCTAGCACCGTATAAAGGGTAGGCGACGTTGTGTTAGGTGTGGTTCGCCTTGGTGTGAAAGAACTCGGTATTTAGCTTTGTACCGGAAAAAGATTAAGCGACGTTGTGAAGGATTCTCCGCCATAAGGAGATTGGTGTAGTGATTACAAACTCTCGAGTAGGTGACTCGGGGAGTGGAGTAGGGCAAGGAAGGTGTCCTTGTAGCCGAACCACTATAAATACTCGCGTTGTGGTTTTGTGTTTCTTACTCTTATCTTTTCATTACATATCTTTATATGCTTGTTTATCAACATCCAACACACACAACGAAATAGATTGACATAAGTCGATCTAAATAGATTAAAAGGAAGTTTTAATTGGTAAAACTATTCAACCCCCCCTTCTAGTTTTCCACAAAGAACAATACCAAAAGACCGACCAATTTACTTTATGCATGGTGTTATAAGGATGGTTAGGTTAGGTATTCGTTCCCACGATCCCGCCAGAGCCAGAGGGATCTACCCAGGGACAATCCACTAGTTAGTGTAGAGTCCTTAGGTATGATGAAAAAAAGGAGAAAAATGAGAATATGGGAAGAGTGCGGACTGAGATAGAGCTAGAACTGGAATAAACCCAACAAGGTTCTAGTTATGAAATATCGGTAAGCACTGAAGGGGTTGAAAAATGAAAAAAAAAATGAATGTGAAAAAGGGTGAAAAGAAATAGCCCTCCAATAATTCAACCTTAGGGCAGAAACTGGGTTCAATACATATGCTACTGGTTGTTACTAAGGTAACACTGGTATTGAAGACAAGAAGTCATGGACCCACACTAGTACAAAAACAGGATTTGGTCACACATGGTCGAAATGGAACGGCCACACATTCGCATATTTGTGTGGCTGAAGGTACAAAAATTGACAGCATTTACTAATTAGTCACACATGAAAATTTTGATTGTGTGACCATTAGAACTGTATTGCCACACAATTGAACATTGTGTGGCTAAAGGTATCTGGTGATTTTGTTTCAGATCATTTAGCCACATATGAATTTGGAACGCGTGACAAATACAAGTAACCTTGATGCGTTAGTCACATGAAGTAATTTTTTGTGTGTCTAAATCATAGAGTCAAGTTTTGTCACACATTATTTAAGGGTGACTAATATGTTTTGCCAACTCTTTAGCCACATCTGAAATTGGAACGAATGACAAATGAAAAGTAAGGTTGAAGCATTAGTCACGATATACATATAAACAGTGACAAATATATGTCACACACTTGAACACTGTGACCAAAAGCCATATATGGTCACACTAAATGTTTTGTCACACATTCGTTAAGTGTAGCCAAAATCCAGTACATCTGTTCACGTAAGTTAATATGTGTGTTTAAAGTTTAGTTTGTGTTAGCTTGCCAAAAGCTAATCTATAAAGTCACATTTGCTACTAACACCGTGACCAAATGCCATATATGGTCACACTAAACGCTTTGTCACACATAATATTTAAGTGTAGCCAAAATCCAGTACATATGGTCATGTAACTTAATATGTGGCCATTGGATGATCAATAGTCACTCAAAATACACGTTTCTTCACTTTAAACACCATATGGTCACACTTATTAACACTTTTAGCCACTTTATGGTTAATTGTATGTGACTAAATACCCAAAAAAAACATGCTTTGTGTGACTAAATGTTAGAAAAGGCCACACATACATAAAATTCATGTGGCCATTGGATGATCAATAGTCACACAAAATACACGTTTCTTCACTTGAAACACCATATGGTCACACTTATTAACACTTTTAGATATTTTATGATTAATTGTATGTGACTAAATACCCAAAACAAACATTCTTTGTGTGACTAAATGTTAGAAAAGGCCACACAAACATAAATTTGATGTGGCCATTGGATGATCAATAGTCACACAAAATACAGGTTTCTTCACTTTAAACACCATATGGTCAAGTTTGTTGCATTTATTGTGCTGTTAATTCAAATGTGGGTTTGTAGGTGATGGCTTTTATAGTCACATTGATATGCACACACAAACACACACATTAACACTTGTGCAACACCACAATCTGCTAAACTTGGATAAATCCAAACTACTTATATATATGAAGAACTCTTTAACAACGAGTACTTGATTGTTAATGCGGAATCTTAACAACAAGCAAGAAGAACAAGTTCATTTCACTATACTTTAGGGTTCCTTTATACACTTAGGAAAACCTAGTATACAAAACGTGTAGAAGGATATATATATCTCTTCCTAAGATATCTCTATGCGTACATATCCCTTCCCTAAACTCTAATAAACTATTCTGTTTTTCATAAACAGAACTAACTACGAATACTACCAGACTTAACTATTATACTGCCAGTATTATTGCTGTTGAGCTTTTGATTCAATTAATCTCAAAAGCTGATAGCATGCATCATCCTTTGTTTCACCTAACAGCTTCTTGTCAAGCATAGCCCTGCAAATACTGTTTGGAAGTGGATATTCCACTTCTGTAAGCATATAAAGAATTGCAGTTTCTAATTCCAAACAGTGCACCTGACAAGTGTGGAAATATCTCCATCTGATCACTTGTTCTTGACAAGCCAGCTTCCACATTTCATCATCAGTATCTGGTGTCTCAAACATGGTCTTCAAGTCACCCAGAGGACTCTTTCATATTCCTCTTCAGGTCTCTCGTCACCATGCTTCTCCATCATCTGCTGGTACATGGTCTTCAAATCATCCCTGGACAAATCACTCAATAAACCAGGAAAGTTCACATATATAGTGTCTGTGTGATTTTCCCTTACTATCAGGTAAACTACCTTTTTCCCATTTTTGATGATCTGAACCTTTGCAATCTTAGCAGGAAGTGCTGAACCTGTAGGAATGGAGCCCATGGTAAACTCTTCTGATGACGGTTCATCAACCTTATCCTTCATGTACTCTTCCACTTCCTTCTTAACATTTGTCTTATGCTTTTTCACTCCTTTCTTTCCAGTGGATTTCTTCCTTGTCATATTCAAAACTGGTTGCTTAACCTCAGCCTCCTCCTCTTTCTTTACAGTTTTTGGCTTATCACCAAGTTTTTTAGCTTCAGCAACCTTTTCAGTCTCTGCCATCTTCTGCTTCTTAGCATCCTTTGGTTGAAGATTGTAACCCTTCCTTTTAAGCGTTGAAGCTTCTAACTCTGAATCCATTGGAATAAATTTTTTATTTTGGTACACTACTTTTTCAAATTCTGTTTTTAGAACATCAGACTTCAATTTCCTTAACTGGCTCAACTTCCAGGTAGGATTCCCTTGACTTTTGATGTAGTGGATCATATAATCCCTTTGCTCAGCTTTGGTCAAGGGTCTGTTCATCCTTTCTCTTTGTCTCTGCTCTATGAGAAACCTCTTCTTCTCATTAATTATCTCAACCATTTGACTTGCATAGTCTTCTCCGCCAATATCAGGAAGGATATCTCTGTTTACTAATACTCTGGCCTTTATAGTATCCCATTCTTCATCAGTGTAGAATTTGGCAGATTCCAGAATTTCAGCTTTCCTTTTCATTTGTTCTTCAGTTAATTCTGGTTCCTCCTACAGACTTTTGGCAATCAGCTTATCATTCAATGTTTCTTCTACACATTTCGCTTCTTTAGCCTCATCCTCTGCTTGAATCCTAGCAATCTCAGCTAAGCTAGCTTCCTCTTCTGTGAGTTGCTTTTTGGTCTTCACTGGCTCAGAAGATTCTTGCACTATTCCTTTGCCTTCCCTATGCACAAACTCCTCACCAGTACTACCTGGATCACTACCAGGATTAATATGTTCAGTACTAGTATTAACTTCAGCATCAAAGCGAGTATTAAAATCTTCATCAAAAGCAGATTTAATTTCAGCACCACCAGACTTATCTTTAGTAAAGTCACCAGACTTATCCACTCCACTAGAACTTGCAGCTTCTTTATCCAGTCTCTTCTTAAAGGATTTCTTGTGACTGAAATTCTTAACCAAGATTTCAGCTGCTTCCAATCCTTGAGGACTAATTTGAGTTTCCTCAGAGGATTCCTCACCTTCTGAGTCTGTAATGTTTATCCCCGTCTGTTTGAATTTCCCCTCCAATTTCTTAACTCTTTTGCGAGTAGTCCCCAGTGACTTCTTGGTCTTCTTCAATTTTTTCTCCAACTCATCAACCCTTGAAATCAGTTGTGGAACCAGTTTAATTAGATCTTCCATAGATAAGGAACTGGGTTCTGCTGTAGTAGTGGGTGTTGGAGGTTGTGGTTGAGGAATCACTGGTGGTTCTTCCTCATGGACTGAAGGTGAAGGTGGTGGGGGTGTTGGTGTCCTCTGTTCAAACTCTGTTTTTTCTGGTTCAGATGTAGGTTGAGCCTGAGCTTCTGATGTAGCAGTAGGAGATGGAACAAATGTAGATGTACCTTCAGGGTCAATAGCAACAGCAGGCAACATAGCAGACAAAAGTGGCTTGTGTACCCCTTCAAAACCCCTTTTCATATTACCAAATATCTTTTTAGTGAAAGGGAGAGCAATGTAAGGATGTTTGCTTGCTGTTTCAACATTTAAGATCATTTGCAAAAATCTTGGGTACATCAAATTTTTTTTCTTATTCTTGGAATTAGCAACCATGGCATCAAAAATCATTTTTGAAAAATTGAAGAGTCTGCCAGTGGAGAGACAGACCAATGCCGAAGCAATATTGCTTCCAAATTGATCCCAATTACCACTTTTAGAGCTCATACAATGTAAAATATGATGCACAAGGAAACGCCATTGTGGCGTAAAATGACTCTTCCAAAAAGTGAATGTTCCATCAGTTAGATATCCAATATTTTCCAATCCCTGAAAGAGGTCATTATTTGGCAACATTGAAGTCCCTGAGGCATCAGCCAATTGAAGCTTACTTCTGACTGATTCCTCAGTGATTGAATACTCTAACGTATCAATAGTTGCATTTAACTCTAGTGTCCCATCAACAATAGTTCTAGCAGTAGCAGTCTGCCAGAACTGTTTGACTAGGGAATCATAGATAGTTGGATTATGAGTAAGGGCATACCTGATATGACTACCCTTTAGAAAGTCCAATATCTGCTCGAAGCCTATGCTTTCAGCAGGCTTTTTGAGAAATCCCACTTGATTGTGCTTGTCTACAAACTTTAATTGTGCCATCTTTTATGTTAATTGAAGTACTGGTAGTGCAGGGAAATTAGGGTTTAGTCCTGGTAAGGAGACTTAATCGAAATAAAAGAATTAAACTTTTAAAGATTAGGATAAATACTTCTGACCACCTAAAATTAGGTAACGGTACTATTTAAACAGTAAAAATCATTTTTTAATTTTTGCACTACCAGACTAAAGAATGGTCAAACAGACTTAACAATGACATCACTAGAATTAAATCTGTACTATAGCACATCAACTAGCACAACTTCCATACATCTCCAATCTGTGAGAATTCTTGCTTTTCAACATATCCTTAAACAAAATAATATACTTAACAGATTTAACTAATATTAAGTCTTGTATTATAAACATAAATGTACAAAAAATCGAATGTCTATATGCTTTAAAAGAGTGAAATATGATAAAGGTAGAGTGTGACAACTTGACCATAACATGGTTCACTTGGATTTTTGTATAACACCTCCACAGTCGGTTCGATAGTAGTCAGTTCGTGATTCGTTACCCAAGTCACGTCGATCCACACGTGGCAATATGTTATCATTGTGTTGGTGAATGACGGTACTAAATTCCTCATCGGCTTCGTCATACTTATCTTTGTAATTCTTGGGAGGTGTCTTAAACACAATAGACAATTTTTTATCTGCCTGGTCTTTCACATAAAACACTTGTCGCGCTTGTGCGGCTAATATGAACGGATCAACCTTGTGGCCTAAACTATTCAGGTAAACCAATGTATACCCAAGAGTAGTATCGCATTTGACACCACCAACTTTGTGATTAACCCAGTCACATTTGAAAAGAGGAATTTGCATGTAACGGTAATCTAGTTCCCATATCTCATGTAAAACCCCATAATAATATGCTTTTCTTGTGGTTGCAACTTCTTTAGATATGTGCATATCTAATGCCTTAACACTAACCCCACTGTTCTGGTAAACTTTGCCTTCATGATATTTCGTACAAAAAGTATACCCATTGATGTGATATGCATCGTATTTCACTACGGTGGCGCGTGGTCCATAGGATATCCACCTTACAGTTTCTGATACACTTTCTTTGTCGATTTCTAACTCTCTCTCAACCTGAATTTCATTACAAGTATATATTATCTCAAAAGAATAAGTATACCAATTTTCAGATCAAAATTAGCTGAGAAATAAGGTTTAGAAAGGGTATGTTGAGTAACATAAGATTAATTACTTCTTTGCGTAACCACTTGGCAAAAGATTTGCTGTGCTCATTCTCCAGAAATGCTATTCGTTTACCCAGGTTTTCTGCTTTCAAAACTTGCTTGTGTCACCTGAAACAATGTGTTTGATTATTATATTTGATACATCATTTTCATTAATGAAATAGACATGTGTTAGTAAGACTTACTCGATATACGGTACAATTTCATCTGTATTATTTATTACATACAAATGTGCTTTCTGAAAGAGTTCCGCAAAAACTTCACTTGATTTGCCGGCCGACAATGGCTTTCCTTCCTCATTTTCATTTGTTTCATGTTTATCAGGTGGGATACCAATAGTTTTCATGGATTTATGATATTCGCTAAAAAACTCTATTATTTCTTCCGCAATAGTCTCCTCAGCAATGCATCATTCTGGTCTATTTCTGTTCCGCACATGTCCTTTAATAACCTTCATACATCTTTCGAATGGATACATCCACCGAAAGCATATGGGACAGCATAATTTTACCTCCCTAGTTAGGTGCACAGTCAAATGTATCATAATATCAAAGAATGATGGAGGAAAGAACTTCTCGAGTAGGTACAGTGTCACTACCAGTTCTGCTTGCATATTATCTAGTTCTTGCAATATTATTTCTTTGCAACATATTGATTTAAAGAAAAAGCAAAACCTGATAATAGCATATCGTGTGGGTGGGTGCATGATTGAACGTGTTGCAATGGGCAGAAACTCTTGCATTAGCATGTGATAGTCATGTGATTTTAGGCCAATGAGCTTCCTATCCTTTAGCCTGACCAAACAAGAGAAATTTGAACAATAGCCTTATGGTACCCTGATGCTGTGTAAAGTTTCACAAAAAATATCTTTTTCAGTATTCGTTAATGTGTAACCTGCTGGAGGTAGTGTTGTTTTGTCTTGTTCTTGCATAGCAAACAACTCTTGTTTTACCCCCAACTCAGCCAGATCCAATCGAGCATTCAGTCCATCTTTCGTCTTTCCTGGAACATGTAGCAAAGTTCCGACGAGACTCTCAGCAACATTCTTTTCTACATGCATAAAATCAATACAATGTGGAACAGAATTATGCCTCCAATACCTAAGTTTTCGATACCAAATGTTGAATTTCTTCCAATACGCACCGTTTTGTCCGTTTACTTGGCTTGAACTACCCTCTACTTCTGTTATGTTTCTTTTCTGCTTTTGAATCTTCCCACCTCTGCCTCTCGTATCTTCTTGGTTTTCTGATGCATTATTGTTTGTTCGTTTTCCTTTTCCCCACTTATTTTCAATATGTTGTACCTCGTTGTATATTTGTTCCCCGGTCATTGGATTTGGAGCCGGGAGAAATTCTTATTGTCCATTAAATGCCTTCCTTTGCCTTCTGAACGGATGGTCATATGGTGGATATCGTCTGTGACCAACATAACTTTGCTTGGATGAGGCAGAAAGTCTAACACAATTTGTATCTTTCCCACATACTACACAACCTTTGAATCCACTATACGGGCAGCCACATAATGTACCAAGTGCAGGGTAATCATTTATTGTCCATAATACAACGACACGTAGATTAAAGTTATCTTTTGTGGATGCATCATATGTATCAACCCCTGTATCGAATAAGGTTTGCAGATCATCAACAAACGGTTCTAAAAAACATCGATATCATTTCCCGGGTATCCCGATATTAATACCGAAAGCATGATAAACTTTCTTTTCATACACAACCATGGAGGAAGGTTGTATATGACAGTTAAAACTAGCCATACACTATGATGCCTATTTCTTGAGTTGACGTCAACCCCATCAGCCGATATTCCTAGCCGTAGATTTCTTGGATCTTCAGCAATTTCGGGGAATTTTTCATCTATGGTACGCCATGCCTTTGAATCTGCGGGGTGACGTAACACACCATCGGTTATCCTCCGTGTCACGTGACATCTTAAATCTTCTGAAATACTTTCTACCTTAAATAGTCGTTGCAGTCTTGGTATAATTGGAAAGTACCACATTACCTTTGCTGGAATGTTTTCGTACACTTTATGTGTCTTATTATCCACCTTCCATCTTGATATCCCACAAGTTCGACACGCAGTCAAATCCTTGTCACCCTTCTAGTAAAGAAGGCAGTTGTTGATACATACATGTAACTTTTTGTATCCTTATCCCATCAATTTCAAAATTTGTTTGGGTCAAGGAAAAATAAGTAATTAACTAGCTAAATTATGGTTCCATGTTCATGTGGTAACAGGCTTAACAGGGTTTCTTAAATTTTTTAAGCAATTAACTATCCAAATTTAACAAGAAAATGACATAATTTACAAGAGGATATCTCGTAACAAATGTTCAATTAGCTAATAGGCTTAACATGGTTATTTTATGTGTTAGAACGATGTGTACAAAAGGAAGATAACAATACTTACCAGTGGTGATGGGACTGGTGGGTCTATGACGGGAGAGTTGTGGTGGTGACGGGATTCGTGGTGAGATGAGAGGGAGGTGTGACAGTACAGGAGGAGGAGGAGGAGGAGTTAATTTTTGCAATTAGTTTGGAATGACCTTGATGCAAACTTTGGGGGGGAATAAATTTAATTTGTGGGAGGAATTTTAAATTTGCTTTAATTTTTGAAAAGTTTTCATATTAGTTTAAAAATGTTTTTTCTCTTATGATTTAATGATTTTTTTTCATTTAATTAGTTTAAAAAGGTTTTTTATTCCTAATAAATAAAATAAAATTCAGAAAAATACAATTTAAAAAAAAATTAAGTTTAAGTATTTAGGACTTTTAAAAAATAATTTTAAATTTTATGCTTAAATTTACAATATTTGGTATTTTTAGGATTAAGTGCATTTTAGGTTATTTCGACTTTTGTTAGTTCATTTATTTGCTTATTTAGTTGTTTTTAGTTTAAAAAAAAGTAAAGTAACTCCCAGTACCGTCTTCCACGGGTTATGGGTCCCAATACCGTCTTTCACGGTGTATGGGGGAGGTTGAGACGTAGACAGCCTTACCCCTACCTAAGGTAGAGAGGCTGCTTCCGGTTCTACCAAAGGTTGAAAAGGACCTCCGGCCTTGCAAGGGGTGAGGATCGAACCCTTGAGAGGCTGCTTCCGGTTCTACCAAAGGTAGAAAAGGACCTCCGGCCTTGCAAGGGGTAAGGATCGAACCCTTGACCTCTTTCTCCAGAGGAAAGAGTGTTAACCACTTGATCTAACCTTGCTAGTTTTTTGTTTTTAGTTTATGTTTCATAAATTTATTCACAAAATCCAAATATCTTTCATTATTCTTTATCACCCGATCACGAACCGAACGCGAATTTCCGTTCACACTTCGTTGGGACTTAAAACGACCTGGGAATATCTCATATTTCTGGAAAATATTGTGTTTTGACTTTCTTTTACCAAATTGGGATTTTCATTCTTGGGTAGCCAGCAAATTGACCATTTGGTGGGGTTTTTCATAATATAATTTTATATATACTATTGATTGAATCATGTCGTAACATGACACTCTAAGCAACTATAACCCAATGCTTTTGACCCATATTATGTCAAATACCCATTAATGAATGTGACCAGTGATAACGTAATACCCTACCCACCATGTGAACTAGCCATTATCACCGGTCATGAATGGGTTGCACCGGTTTGGTAGGTGTATAGTTATAGTGTGAAGGTTATATGAACTGTATTAAAGTTATTAAAGGTGGGCACATTAATTTTGACATTTCAGGATGACATAAAATCATTAACTCATGTGTCTTACTCAAAACACTGTGTGAAACTGTGTTTAGGGTTGCGTTAGATACGTTGGGCACGGTAACACAACCCTTGTGCGTTTTCGTCCGTGTTCATACGTTTTCTTAGTTTTGTACATGTTTTCTTTCGTTTTTGTACGTTTTTACACGTTTTCGTCTCTTTTCATATGCTTTCGTCCGTTTTTGTACGTTTTTACACATTTACATACGTTTTTACACGTTTGCGTCTGTTTTCATACGTTTTCCACCGTTTGCGTACGACTTTGTCCTCTTTAATAAGTTTTTAAACGTTTTCGTTTTTGTTTACACGTTTTCGTCCGTGTCTACACTTTGTCGTTGGTTTTTTCATGTTTTAGTCCGTTTGTATAAGTTTTTGACCGTTTTCATCCGTTTCTAGCCGTTTTCATCTATATTAGACGTTTTCGTTCGTTTTCATCTATTTTACATATTAACGTACATTTTATTACGTTCTTATACATTTTCGTCCGCTTTAGTTCATTTTTTGTCCGTTTTAATCCGTTTTAGCCATTCTCATATGTTTTGAAGACTTTTTCGTCGTTTTCATACGCTTTCTTACACTTTTACACATTTTCATACGTTTTTGCGTCTGTTTACATACGTTTTCCACCGTTTTCGTACGACATTGTCCTTTTTAATCAATTTTTATACGTTTCGTTTTTGTTTATACGTTTTCGTCCGTGTATACACTTTGTCGCTGGGTTTTTCATGTTTTAGTCCGTTTGTATAAGTTTTTGACCGTTTTCGTCCGTTTCTAGCCGTTTTCATCTATTTTAGACGTCTTCGTCCGTTTTCATATGCTTTCATATGTTTTACATATTAATGTACATTTTCTTACGTTCCATACGTTTTCTTACGTTCTTACAAGTTTTCGTCTGCGTTAGTCCGTTTTTTTCATTTTTATCCGTTTTTAAGACTTTCCGGGTCAACCCAAGAAGCGAAGTGAATTCATATTCGGTTTTCGGCTCGCTTCGGTTTAATTCTAGTTCGGTTCGGTTTGGTTTTCGTGTTGAACCGAATAAAAAAATAACCGATTTAACGAAGCTAAACAACCCGATAACCGAACGGATAAACACCCCTAATTTATAGTGATAGTTTAAAAGGAGGACTTGTTTTGCGGTTTTAAAGTTTAGGTCTTTATAGTTTGAATTCATAAGGAGTTACAAGTATCTTCTCTATCACACTATCCCCACAACTCTTTCAACCTTTCTTATCAATCTTTCAATAATATCATATTTTACCCAATTTCATTATCAATGGCAGCACCATCACCATAAAACCATTTGGCTAAGCGTGTTATTGATGACCTAATTGAGTTTAGTGGGGAGACATTTGTTGATGGTTACATGAGTTTCTTCAAGGCTCAGCAAATTTCCATTCTCCGTGGCTTTATAAACCGGATGCGCGAAGAGGCCACTACAGTAAAGAATGAGATTGCGCAGTTTAATGCTTTAATTGCTGAGATGGTAGCTCTTGGAGATGGGGATGAACATTTTGACACATTGATGGATCTTAGGCATGAACTGGAGGCTGCGAGGACTAAGCTGCAGGGGTTGAATGATCTCATTACTCAAGCTGAGGAGGATATCGACACCAAGGAAGAACAAATTAAGTCGATGAATGGTTGAAGGGTTGCTCGCTATGTAAATGGATGGTTTCTTTTGCTCTAGTGTCATCTGTTTATAATGTCTAATGTCTTGGTTTAATATTATGGTTTGTAGATATATTAACAATGAAACATGTATGGATCTTTTGATGGTTTATCCAATGGAATGGAATGGGATGCGCTCGCTAGTTTGTTTCATCTTTTTTTAATGTTGTTTTGCATTTAGGAATTGGTTGTGGTGTTTAAGTTCATATCTGGTAGAATGTATTATTGTAGGTTTGAGGTTGATCCAATCACAGTGGTGCATCCCATGTGTCGTGTTCAATGTTGAGCCATGGATATGCGGTTCATAAGTGCTTTGCTTAGGTTGTTCATTTTTTAGGTTGTTGTCAATTTTTAGGGTGTTTTTGTTGTTGTTTTTGCTTTAAGTTAATTGCATTTACATGATTTCTAGATTTTTTTTACTGTTGGAGGATGTTAGAGCTTATTTAAGTGCTTATAAATAGCTTATTTATAGGCTTAAAGTAAGGTCTCAGGGCTGTTTGTTGTGTCAGCAGTCCTTGGTTGGATTTGATTATTTTTGTGCTTACTTGTTTATCTGGGACTGCTTATTAGTTATAGTTGCTTAATTAGTTGCTTTAATTCCATTTTTTGATTTTGTTTCTTCATTTGTATGCGCCATGTGGTGATATTTTAGTGTAGCTGCAGTTATATGTGTCTTTGATATAGCTGGTTTGAAGTTATATGGGTGTTTGGGACTGTGGGTAAGAACCATTTCTGTCATGGGTGTGTTGGTTTCAAAATGCAGCCAAAAATGAAATATTTAAATTCTATATTATCAATTTGGAGCCACATTTTAAAATTATCGAATTTGGAGCCAAATTTCAGCCAAAATTTTTAAAAGTACTTAGGAAATTATGGTTTCCTTAATTGAAAAATTGCCCCATAATGAGCCCTAATTTTACTCCAATAAATCAGGATTCAAGCAAAACAACCAGAACTTCAATTTTTACACCATTATTTACCAATTAAGTTTATTAATTTTCTTTAACACATTATTTCTGACGAATCATGGCAACTCAAACCAATTGACAGGATGATTTGGTTTATTCTGATCGTGAAAATGATAACTCATTTGGATATGAATCAGAGGCGTATTCAGATGAGGGTGAGGATGCTGAAAACAACCATTCAAATGCGAATGTTGTTAAGAGGGGCATAACTAGGTTAGCTAAGTTTCGTAGGGATTATGGAAAAACCGACGGAATAAAGGTCAGTGTAACCTTCGATGCACTGAATAGGATATCAGGAAAAAACAGGGCATTGTTTTCGAGTTTTTTGGGTGATTTGGTTCGTGAGCATATAGGTGTCAGGATTCTATCCTGGAGGAAGGTTGATTCAGAAGCAAGAGATAAAATGTGGGACGAAATCACGGTACACATATACTTTTTTTTAACTAGTAGTGGATTGGCTGTCGTAGGTACAAGGTGTTAATAAGTTTATCTCTGCATTTACATTATGTGCAACTAATTAACAACATTGTGTTAATCTTTGCAGCGATATTTTGATGTTGACTTGACAGTCAGAAAGCTGATAATGAATCGTCTTGGTCAACTTCTAAGGAATTTCAGAAGGAAATTGACCAAAAACTACATATTGCCCAACCAAAATACCCTTTCAAAACTTAATGAAGTCCCGGCGAAGTATAGTGCAATTATAAAAGCCGAAGATTGGGTAAATTTTGTAAAGTACACGGCCACCGAGGAATACAAGGTGTTAATTATTCATTTTTATTCAAGTTCAAATATCTGTCACATTTGATGTTTCCATATATATTAGTTGTATACTATCAGCATTACTACTTCTAAACACCCTTTTTATTTTGTATTGCAAGGTGAAATCAGCTGCATCTAAAGTGGCGCGTTCCAAGTCTGTTTATCAGCATAGAATGGGACGAGGTGGATACGCCCGTGTGATAGATAAAATGGTAACATTAAACATTAAACATTTGCATTTAATAGCATCATACTTTCATTTATATTGGTTTATCTTACAAGTGTATGTATTTGATGTTTATAAGATCGAGAATAAAGAAATTGAACCAGATGAAGAACCACCGCGTGGTACGCTGTGGTTGAAAGGAAGGGTGAATAAAGACGGAGAATTTCACGATGATGATATCAGAACAGTTGGACAAAAAATTGTAAGTTTGACTCATTTTATGATTATGTTTATTGTTTGTTATAAGTTAATACTGATAGTGTATTAGTTAAAGCTGATAGTGTATTAGTTAAAACTGTTAGTTATAAGTTAATACTGTTAGTTATAAGTTAATACTGTTATTCATAAGTTAATACTGGTAGAATTAATTAACCTATTTCCCATATTGTGTGTGCAGAAAGAGACGGAGGAGAAGATCAAACAAGGAACCTTGAAGGTTGATCATGGCACTGATGCCATGACATTTGTATTAGGTAAGGAAAAGGGAGGATATGCGAGAGGAGTGGGAGGTGGAGTAACCTACAAGAGGTATTTTGATCTGCCTCGAATTAGACAAGCATCTGATGAAAGAGTGGTGTCACTTCAAAGTGAACTTGATAATGAGAGGCGCCAACGTCAAGAAAAAGAGGCGGTAATATAGGATTTCATGAAATAATTGGCTGCACAAAGGGGGCAGTTGCAGTCAACTTCAACTCCATTAACACAAACGGAAGTAAGACATAAGAAAGTAACATTCCATCTTTTTTTACCCTTTTAAATACTGCTGCAGTCTTCTTAAACAATTTATAGTTCAGGTGTCTCCGGTGAGCATTAATCTTATAAATAGCAGTGCTGATGAGGATGCCGGAACACG
This sequence comes from Chrysanthemum seticuspe, assembly GCA_019973895.1. Lineage (NCBI taxonomy): Eukaryota > Viridiplantae > Streptophyta > Magnoliopsida > Asterales > Asteraceae > Chrysanthemum > Chrysanthemum seticuspe. The sequence continues at coordinate 46,469,573 of BPTQ01000001.1, forward strand.
TGTTGCTGGACGTAAGAAAATTGCGAGCATTGAGAAGTCTAATGGACTTGCAACTTTGGAAAAGGAAATGAAAATTACCGTGTATTATATATATAGGAAACTGTTAAATCTGTCGCATCTAAGAAAACGACTAGATCAAAACGAAAGGATTCTTCACGTCAACTTTCCGGATCACAAGAACAGGAGTCTCCATTAACAGTACTACCACAAGTATGTATTTAAACATTTTTGTTAATACAAATAAACCGTAAAACCGTTTATTAATATTTTGCGATCTCTTTGTGTTTTGTTGATAACAAATATAATGTTATCTTAAGTACAATTATAAAGGATACATGTTAGTTTTGTAAAGCATTTACATATAACCATTTAAATACAAAAATGTAGTAATTAAGCATTTGTTGTAATAGTTTATTAGGATGGGTAAATATCATAACCCATGGATCTTAACCCATACCCAAAGAGACTTGATACAATGTATACTTAGATACATTGAATCTAGATATAACCCATGGACCAACCCATGACCCATAACCAAAAAACCCATGGGCAAAGAGGAGCGTTCCACGGATCCCTAGGATTACACTAGACGGATCCCTTGTGGAAGGGATCCGTGGGAACAGTGAAGAAACTTGCCTATAAATAGAGAGCCATTTCTTCATTCTAACTCACCCCTCTTCTTACTAAATCTCATATACACTCTCATTCTCTTCTAACATATAGATCACTTGATCTAGAGAGTTGTTCTTCTTTCTTTCTATTTGTGATCCTCATATAGGTCCTTCTCTAAGGCGAGATCACGAGCATTCTACAAGTCATCCAAGCAAGGGGTCCTTGATTGATTTGTCACTCCGCAAGATTTCTGTAGCGAAGATCTTGTATTTGATATTTCACATATTTGTTGTGTAATAGTTGTGTTGGGTTGGTCCACCGTACTACGGACTCGGTATCTAACTTTGTACCGGAAAAAGTGTAAGCAACGTTGTGAAGGCTTCTCCGCCAAGTGAAGGAGTTTGTTGACGTAGTGCTTGAACTCTCGAGTAGGTGACTCGGGGAGTGGAGTAGGGCAAGGAAGGTGTCCTTGTAGCCGAACCACTATAAATCGGTTGTGTCATTTCTATCCCTTATCTTTATTTATTTGCTTGCACTATCATTAGATCTATACGTTCTCAACATCCATACGATTTCACATAATATCAGATCTAAAGTTTTTGAAATCAAATTAAAATCAGCAAAACTATTCAACCCCCCCCCCTTCTAGTTTTCCACAATTGACATCAAGAGCTAAGTTTATAAAAGTTTTAAAGTAAAATTGTATTTTAAAAACTTTTCGATCACTATGGGTTCTGAAAATTATAAGGAAGGGCAATCTATGCAACGACCACCACTACTTGAAACTAATGGTTTTATATATTGGAAAAATAGATTCGAAACATATGTGAAGTCTAAAGATATTGATGTTTGGTACATTATTGTTGAAGGTGATTTTGAGGCTACCTCAAATGATGATAAGGGAAATTTATTTAACATACCTCATGATAAACTAAATGATGAAATGAAGAAAAAGCTTTCGAAAAATAGTGAAGCAAAAATGGTTTTATATAATGCTTTACCGAAAAAGGAATTTGAAAGAATTTCCTTACTCAAAACCACTAAAGAAATTTGGAATTCTTTAGTTGTAACTCATCAAGGCAACGAACAAGTTAAAAATAATAAAATTGATTTATTTGTTCAACAATATGAACAATTTTCAATATCGGATGAGGAAACTATAGATCATTCATTTGCTAACTTTAATACTATTATTACATCTTTACAAGCACTTGATGAATCTTTCTCTAGCCGTAACCATGTTAGGAGATATCTAAGGGCACTTCCATCGAAGTGGAGATCTAAGGTGACGGCGATCGAAGAGTCAAAAGATTTGACAACTCTCACCCTCGATGAACTCATAGGCAATCTAAAAGTCTACGAGCTTGTTCTTGCTAATGATTCCGATGCCTTTAAGGTAAAAGAGAAACATAAATCTCTTGCCTTAAAAGCCAAAAAGGCTTCAAGTGATGAAGAGAACTCTTCCTCGGGTAGTGACGACGAGGAGTATGCTATGGCGGTAAGGGACTTTAAAAAGTTCTTTAGAAGAAAGGGAAGATACGTCAAACAACCGTATGACGATAAGAAAGGCTTTCGGAAAAGCAAAGAGGACGAGAAGCCAAAGGATGATCGTACTTGCTTTAAATGTGGGGACCCAAACCACTTTATTAGTAAGTGTCCCAAACGGGATGATCAAAAGGCATTCATGAGCGGCACGTGGGGAATGAGCGACGAGGAGGACGAAGAAATTTGTCTCATGGCAAATGACGAGGTATGTCACGAATACTATAGTAGTTCATCACTTGATGACGACTCATTGCATAATGAATATGATAAACTATGCAATATTAGCTTAAAACTAATTAACAAAAACAAGCTTTTAAAGAGTCAAAACCAACGTTTAGATAAAGAAGTCATAGAATTAAAAGCAAAACTAAAACGTTTGGAAAAGGGTAAAATAGCAAGTGGTGAATGTGAACTTTGTGTTCAACTTCAAACACTAGTTGATCATTTAGATTCTAAAATTGCTAGAATGAGTACAAACACCTTAGATACAATACTCGATGGTGTTAAAACCGGCAACAACCAAAAGGGTCTAGGTATACAACAACTTGATCCATCAACTAGTGAAAGTAAAGAAACAAAATTTGTTAAAGAATTAGAAAAAACAGCCACTGTTGTGGCGGATCCCACGGATCCCCTAAAAAGGGAACCGGATAGTGTACAAACTGGGATCCGTGGATCTGTTGTGACAACTAGTGGTAATAACATAGCCTCATCATCTAGAACCGAGTTCGTTATCGTTAATAAGAAGAAACCAACTCATGTCACCACTAGACATCCACCTCCAAAATATAATCCTACTTTTGCAAGAAACAAAACACCATCTTTTCAAAAACATAATGCATCTAGGAGACCTAATAACGTTTATCCAAGAAGTAACCATCAAATGAGATGGAACCCTAATATGCAAAACAGTTTCTCTTTTCAAAACTTTGCTCCATGGAATGCATACTCATCTTATCCATACATGTCTAACATGAATGGAATGTTTAACACTAATGGACCCATGAACAAATGGGGACCAAACTTTTGAGTTTTTATTGTTTTAGGTGTGCTTAAAGGTCGACCTAGACCCCGATGAATGGGTCAAGGATAGCGGGTGCACGAGGCACATGACCGGCAATATGGATCTATTCTCCACATATGAATCCGTAAATGGAGGTAATGTGGTGTTTAGAAATAGCAAAAGTAGAATCATCGTTAAAGGTATGGTTTCTAACAAATCTCTAACCATTAACGATGTGTGTCACGTAGAAAACCTAAACTTTAATCTCTTAAGTATAGGACAAATATGTGATAAAAAGTGCAATGTACTTTTTACCGAAACCGGTAGTAAGATACTTAAAAATGGCATAACCATAGGAAGAGGAATTAGGAAACATGGAGTCTATGTCATTAAAATCGGTAATGAACCTAAAGACAAACTATGTCTTACCTCTATGGATGATACTTCGACCTTATGGCATCTAAGATTGGGTCACGCCAACATGCGACTTCTTCAATCGCTATCATCCAAAGATCTAGTAAGAGATCTACCTAAGTGAAAATATGAACATCATTTTTGTGATGCTTGTAATATAGGAAAACAAGCTCATTCGAGTCATAAAGCTAAAAACATGGTGTCCACAACTAAGTGTCTAGAATTACTACATATGGATTTATTTGGTCCATCCGCTATCCAAAGTTATGGAGGCAACTACTATACTTTGGTAATAGTGGATGACTACTCTAGGTATACTTGGACAAAATTTTTAAAGAACAAAACGGAAACCTTTAACTATTTTGAAATATTAAGCAAAAAGATCCAAAGAAAACTAGGAAGACCCATAGTGTCTATTAGGACGGATCATGGTACGGAATTCGATAATGAAGTGCAATTCGGAGTTTTTTGTGACGCTAATGGTATTACTCACAACTTCTCGGCTCCACGCACTCCACAATCGAATGGGGTAGTAGAAAGAAAGAATAGAACTCTACAAGAAATGAGTCGAACCATGCTTAATGAACAATCCATACCTCAAAAGTTTTGGTGTAATGCCGTTGATACTTCAACGTATATACTCAATCGAGTCTTGATTAGACCAATCTTAGGAAAAACTCCATATGAGTTATTTCGAGGCAAAAAGCCTACGTTAAATCACCTTAGAGTCTTTGGTAGTAAATGTTTTATTCTTAACACTAAAGATTACCTTACAAAATTTGATCCTAAATCAACCGAAGGTATCTTTTTAGGTTATTCGTCAAATAGCAAAGCTTACGTCATATTAAACAAAGAAACAATGAAGGTAGAAGAGTCATTAAATATAAAATTTGATGAAAGTCCACCCAAACCCTCTCCACCTCTTGTCGATGACGAGATTATAGAAAGTGAAGCCATAGTAATAAAGAAAAAGATAAGTGAAGAAGAAGAACCTCTAAGTGATGTAATAGTAAACATTAAAGAGTCCAAAGATCACCCCGTAGATAAAGTCATAGGAAAACTAAACGAACGAACATTAAGGTCTCAAGTTCAAAACCAAAGTAGCTTGTTTTGTTTCGTTTCAACCGTAGAACCTAAGAATACACAAGAAGCCATAAAAGATGAAAGTTGGGTAATAGCTATGCAAGAAGAACTAAATCAATTTGTTTCTAATGATGTTTGGACACTTGTCCCTCCACCTAGTAATCAAACCATAATAGGAACCAAATGGGTTTATAAAAACAAATTAGATGCAAATGGAGTAGTGTCTAGGAACAAGGCTAGACTCGTTGCTCAAGGGTATAAACAACAAAAGTGAATAGACTTTGATGAGACCTATGCCCCCGTGGCTAGATTAGAGTCTATAAGAATACTTCTTGCGTATTCTTGTGCTAATGATCTAAAGCTTTATCAAATGGATGTCAAAAGTGCTTTTCTAAATGGTGTCATAAATGAAGAAGTATATGTAGCTCAACCTCCGGGCTTCATTGATTTTGAAAAACACAAACATGTGTATAAATTAAAGAAAGCCATTTACGGTCTTAAACAAGCTCCAAAAGCTTGGTATGATAGACTCAAGTCATTTCTAGTTAAACACAACTACACCATGGGGTTAGTTGACAACACACTTTTTACTAAGAAAAGAGAGTCACATATAATCATAGTACAAATATATGTAGATGATATTATATTCAGATCCACTTGTCAAGACATGTGTGATGATTTCTCTAAAATCATGCATGACGAGTTCGAGATGAGTATGATGGGAGAACTTAGTTTCTTTCTTGGTCTACAAATAAATCAAGTAGAAGATGGTATCTTCTTTAATCAATCTAAATACATCAAGGAGATATTAAAGAAATTCGGTCTAGAAGAGTCAAAACCAATTAGGACTCCAATGTCATCCGACACCAAACTTAAAAAAGACGAGGACGGAGAATCCGTTGATAATACCAAATATCGTGGCATGATAGGTAGCCTTCTCTACCTCACGGCAAGTAGGCCGGATATCATGTTTAGTGTTTGCTTATGTGCTAGGTTTCAAGAAGACCCTAAAATATCACACCTAGAAGCCGTAAAAAGAATATTTAGATATATTAAGGGTACAACACAATTAGGATTATGGTATCCTAAGGGCACGGGAGTAGAAACAATTGTATATGCAGATTCTGACCATGCAGGTGATTACGTTGATAGAAAAAGTACAAGTGGGGTATGTACTTTTATGGGATGTTGTTTAACATCATGGTTTTCTAAGAAACAAACGGCACTTGCAATATCAACAACCGAAGCCGAGTACGTCTCCGCCGGCAAAGCATGCCAACAAGCACTATGGATGAAACAAGCGTTAATAGACTACGACATCCATCTAAGCGACATAGCCATTCTATGTGACAACAAAGGTGCAATCGACTTAAGCAAGAATCCGGTATTACATTCTCGCACAAAGCATATAGAGATTCGTCATCACTTCCTAAGAGACAATGTTCAAAAGGGGAACATCTCTATTGAGAAGGTTGCATCCGAAGACAACATAGCCGACGTCCTCACCAAACCGTTGAAGCGGGAACAATTCAACCTACTTCGTCTTGGTCTTGGTCTAATGGAACAAACGTCATAACTTAATTGACTCTACAAGGTATGTAAACACTAGCCTTCTTCTTTCTAAGTCTAGGATCTCTATTTCATGCATAACTCACATACAATACGGGAATTTTCAAAACCCAAGATAAGTCTTCCATTTATAATTTTGTTTTACACATAACTACATACACATTTTTTTTAAGAAAATCTCCTTTCAAAATGTTTTCTAAAAAGAATGATACCTTCCCGTATCAATTTCACAAAAGCAATTTCTCACGTCTAGGACAAATCACTTTTTCATTATTAATACAAAGTAAAAACCCGTTTTCATTGCATCTCATGTCTTTTGAATGCTAAAGGGAACATATAACTAATACATGTTTTCGGGTACATTCATTTAAGCAAAAATGAATTAGGAGCATTGATAACACAATATTACGTACTTATGTACCAAATGTGTGTTTTCGGGTTATCTCAATTAGGATTTATTTTTCTCTAGTTATTTTCCTTTTCTTTTTAGAGGTCGAGAAAACCGCAACTCCAAATAGTTTGCATATAGGCACACAATAGGCAAAAATGTTTCCAAAAAGAAAATTTTGTGCTGCCTGAATCACCAGACCCACGGATCCCAGCCTTCATGCTGGACGGATCCCTCAAGGGAAGGATCCGTGGGATCCGTGTAAACAGAAGCTGTTTTCAACTTCTATTTTTTTTTCACTTTGGATGAAAAATCCACATTTGCTTCATTTTTAGGAGTATGCTCTTTAATGCCTGTGTTCTCATGATCACATGCCTTGAATTCATATCTAATCATTAGATTTTAATCCACATTTTGGGTCAAGCATTCATTACAATGTGTTGTTTTTCTATATATATAACTCTCAAAATGCTTGCATACTCCATCTCCTTCTCACAAACACCCTTCATCATGTCATCCAAAAACCCTTTAGGAGAATCATCTAGTACAAACAATCATGATATCCAAACATTTGTACTTCTACCATCCAAAATACCACAATCAAATGCTAGGATATCCGCACGGATTAATATCCGATCTTGTTGTTTAGCAAAACCAACCTCAAATGATTCATCCTCAACAAATAACTCACCACAAGATGCTTCCATTTTAGCACCACCCTCATCACCAACAAGTACACCAACTTCATCACCACTTAAAATAACTCTTTTGGAACTCCTTAAGACTCCAACAAGATCTAATCAACCTAAAGAAAAAGAATTAGTTTTTTCAACACCCCCCACATCTCCAAATACTTTATTTCAAGATCTTGAAACATCACCACCATTAGCTCCTATCACATCACAAGAACATCTAGGTTCTTTTCCACCACCATTTACTAACATTCCGGATATTGATCCATATTTTCCTATTTTTCCACCACAACTTCCGCATAACTCAAATCAAAACAACCCGGAAAACTTCCGCACTCATCACCCACATCATTTACATTGTGAACATTGCCAATCCACTAGGGAAATTCCAATAGAAGTTAGGAAAGAAATGCGTTTCATACTCAACCTCATCCTTGATCGCATCAATACCATTACTCATCAAAACCTCCATCCATAACCTTATGCAAGCATGGAAGGAATCACTACTACTACTTTTCTACTTTTAAGTATTATTTTTGAAGTCATTTTTCAAGAACAAGTCCTGTTCTTATTTTTTTTACATGCTTGTAAGTGGCATACATACCACTATAATTTGTTGTTTTATTACAAGGCCTTGTTTACATACCTTGGCTCCCAATCTTGATTCTCGGCAACCACAAGATTATATAAGCATGTTACTAACCTTTCTTTTTGTAGGATTTTTATTTTTCTTCACTTGACGCCCCAAACAAGGGGGAGCTACCGTCAAGGGGGAGTTAGAAGTTTGTTTATTTCTTCCAAGGGTTAACTTTTTGTTTCGACAAAAAGGGGGAGAAGAAGTAAAACTTAGGGCTTTCAAAACTTACATCTATTCTTAAGTTTTACTCATCATAACATAATGTTTTGTCATCAACAAAAAGGGGGAGATTGTTAATACAAATAAACCGTAAAACCGTTTATTAATATTTTGCGATCTCTTTGTGTTTTGTTGATAACAAATATAATGTTATCTTAAGTACAATTATAAAGGATACATGTTAGTTTTGTAAAGCATTTACATATAACCATTTAAATACAAAAATATAGTAATTAAGCATTTGTTGTAATAGTTTATTAGGATGGGTAAATATCATAACCCATGGATCTTAACCCATACCCAAAGAGACTTGATACAATGTATACTTAGATACATTGACTCTAGATATAACCCATGGACCAACCCATGACCCATAACCAAAAAACCCATGGGCAAAGAGGAGCGTTCCACGGATCCCTAGGATTACACTAGACTGATCCCTTGTGGAAGGGATCCGTGGGATCCATGGGAACAGTGAAGAAACTTGCCTATAAATAGAGAGCCATTTCTTCATTCTAACTCACCCCTCTTCTTACTAAATCTCATATACACTCTCATTCTTTTCTAACATATAGATCACTTGATCTAGAGAGTTGTTCTTCGTTCTTTCTATTTGTGATCCTCATATAGGTCCTTCTCTAAGGCGAGATCACGAGCATTCTACAAGTCATCCAAGCAAGGGGTCCTTGATTGATTTGTCACTCTGCAAGATTTCTGTAGCGAAGATCTTGTATTTGATATTTCACATATTTGTTGTGTAATAGTTGTGTTGGGTTGGTCCACCGTGCTACGGACTCGGTATATAGCTTTGTACCGGAAAAAGTGTAAGCAACGTTGTGAAGGCTTCTCCGCCAAGTGAAGGAGTTTGTTGACATAGTGCTTGAACTCTCGAGTAGGTGACTCGGGGAGTGGAGTAGGGCAAGGAAGGTGTCCTTGTAGTCGAACTACTATAAATCGGTTGTGTCATTTCTATCCCTTATCTTTATTTATTTGCTTGCACTATCATTAGATCTATACGTTCTCAACATCCATACGATTTCACATAATATCGGATCTAAAGTTTTTGAAATCAAATTAAAATCGGAAAAACTATTCAACCCCCCCTTCTAGTTTTCCACAATTTTCATATGTTCTTTAGTTTAATTAATTATTGATACATATATACATGCAACAAATTATCTTTTTAAATAATTAAGTGCAAATTGTGCCACTTAAAGAAATCAACTATTATTGCGGAGGGTACCGTGTACAAAACTGATGGAAAACAAATGCTTCATAACAAACCACTCCCAAAGGATTGCTACAGAGTGTCTATTGAAAAATCTTTAGTGGATGCAGCATGCATACCGGATGTAGGAAGTAACGGTCTCAAAACAGTTAAGGATGCAGTAGGTAGTTTTTATGCATGGCCAAAGGATCAAGTGGTTTTCGATGAAAAGGTACATACATGCATGTGTTTTATAAACCTACATATATCATTCTTCATATATAATTCAGTGTTTGATACACCCGGCTTTTGTTTCCTACAGGTAACACCACCAAGTACTATAAAACTGATTGGTGAGAACAGAACTGCACCTAAATTACAAACGAAGCGCTACGTCTCTAGTGATACCATGCAAAAGGAAGCTAAGAAGATCAAGAGTCAGAAATCGTTAAATTATTGAGAATTTTATTATGTACGACATTCCAATTTTATTGTATTTGAATATATTTTGAATATATATATATATATATATATTTGAATTTGTTTTGATATATATATATATATTGATTTCTTATCAGTGACTAAAAGATTCATATAATCACAATTATTAACACTTTTTGGTCACAGTTTGCTTAATTCGATGTGTGACTAAATGTTAGAAAAGGCCACACAAACATAAAATTCAAGTGGTCATTGGATGATCAATAGTCACACAAAACACACATTTCTTCACTTTACACACCATATGGTCACACTTATTAACACTTTTGGCCACTTTATGCTTAATTGTATGTGACTAAATACACAAAACAAACGTGCTTTGTGTGACTAAATGTTAGAAAAGGCCACACAAACATAAAATTAATGTGGCCATTGGATGAGCAACAGTCACACAAAACACACATTTCTTCACTTAAAACACCATATGGTCACACTTATTAACACTTTTGGCCACTTTATGCATAATTGTATGTTACTAAATACCCAAAACAAACATGATTTGTGTGACTAAATGTTAGAAGAGGCCACACAAACATAAAATTAATGTGGCCATTGGATGAGCAATAGTCACACAAAACACACATTTCTTCACTTAAAACACCATATGGTAACACTTATTAACACTTTTAGCCACTTTATGCTTAATTGTATGTGACTAAATACCCAAAACAAACATGCTTTGTGTGACTAAATGTTAGAAAAGGCCACACAAACATAATATTCATGTGGCCATTGGATGATCAATGGTCACTCAAAATACACGTTTCTTCACTTTAAACACCATATGGTCACACTTATTAACACTTTTAGCCACTTTATGATTAATTGTATGTGACTAAATACCCAAAAAAAACATTCTTTTTGTGACTAAATATAAGAAAGGCCACACAAACATAAAATTAATGTGGCCATTGGATGATCAATAGTCACACAAAACACACATTTCTTCACTTAAAACACTATATGGTCACACTTATTAACACTTTTGGCCACTTTATGCTTAATTGTATGTGACTAAATACACAAAACAAACATGTTTTGTGTGACTAAATGTTAGAAAAGGCCACACAAACATAAAATTCAAGTGGCCATTGGATGATCAATAGTCACACAAAAGACATATTTCTTCACCTTAAACAACATATGGTCACACTTATTAACACTTTTGGCCACTTTATGCTTAATTGTATGTGACTAAATACCCAAAAGAAACATGCTTTGTGTGACTAATATGGATTAATCCAACAAAATTTGTACCTAATTAGTCACACATGTTACGGTTTTGGTTACTCTTTTGCAATAGAGACTAAAAAAAAGTCAAACACGTGACCATAAAGTACCTATGGTCGCGCGACCTTTAGTCACACACGGCCGAAAAATCATGTGTGACTATATGTATATCGTCACACATATTCGGTGTAGCCAAATCCACTTTTTGTTCTAGTGCCAGTGACGCACTGCACTAAACTTCCCTAGCCACTCAAGTTCCTTTTAAAACGGCTTGTTTCATTCTCACGGGGAACCTACATAATCTATCTACTTTCTCTTAGAGATTGTTGATATTGAAGAAGGAGACCCTCTCCCTAGTCTTCGGCATAGGAACAAAATGTGCACAATTGAGTCTAGAGCCAAGAGATCATCCACAATATCTCATTAGGACACTAAATTAATGAAAACTTATTGTTTCACACAATGTGGAAAGTAAGAATATATTAAGAGTCCTACGCATTATCATTGTGGTACTGCCAGAACATCTGAGTGATATGTAAAAGTATTTACGATGAAGATGGAAATCCTTCTAGAGCCAACATCAAACACACTCTTGGTGGGTGACATGTGAGATCTATCCAATAGATCAAGCTTGTGACAACTGGACAGAAACGATGGGGCGATTCACTCCTGAATCAATCTTGATCCAGGAATGGAATTGACGAATACTTTTGGAAAAACCGTTCGATGTGCAAATCTTCTTTTCTCTAGAACATCGAATGTGTATTCATATTTCAAACTCAAAAAGTATCTCTGATTGAAAAAAATACTTTTGGAAAAACCGTTCGACGTGCAAATTTCTTTTTTTCTCTAGCACATCGAATGTGTATTCTCTTCCAAATACAAAAGGTATTTTTGATTGAAAATTGATCTTTCTCATAAAACCTTCGTCGTATTGCAAAACTCTTTCTTCTAAGCAATACGCGATTTTTTTTCCATGCAATTTTTCATCAATCAGTGAATCTTAATTCGCTGGTTCACTCACTCCATGTTGTCTTCTTTGAGACGCTCCGGTTTGAGAACGGCTAGAGCAGCTGCGAAACCCTTTCAAGGAGATTCTTCAAAATTATACCTGATCACAGGCAGTACTTGTGCTGATCAATGGGGAACCGTGGGCCGTGTACCTCAATTCAACGAAAGTGATCCAAGACACTTTCGTGTGTTTTATTGCTAACTGTTGTTTGCAGGTACATTTGGATGGTTGCAGCTGATCAGAATTGAGGAGTCAATCCAAAGCTGCATGCTCACAACATCCACACTTAATTCAAAGAAATCATGACAAGTGCCTATCTTCATAACCTGTCTCAGATATTTTTATATTATGCTTCTGCTACGCTGCTGCAAATATCTTGAACCAGTAAAAGCTTCCGCTACTCTGATGAAAAGATGTCATGATCCAGAAAGTGTGAGCATGTCGGTCCAAAAGTCACAACATCACATGAAGGCAACACAACATAGGGTGATCCAGAGATTTATTGTGGCTGATGATCTTAAAGAAAGCTCGAAGATCATCAATGATGTGGATCAGTTCAAAGGCCTCCACTGAAAGTACAAAATAATCGGACAATGAAGTGTCACTACTCAAGCACAAAGATTGCAGAAATGAAGAATTGAAGTCTACGAGCTCAAGACTGAAGATTAAATAGATTGCTAGGATTCAAAATGTAAACCATGGGGTGACCTCCCTTAGGGGGAGATTGTTAGGAATTAGAAATTCCATAGTGAAGTGTCGGTCACCCCAAATATAATCTAGCATAAGTTAGCTCGTAGACATTACGTTATTTACTAGTTATTTAGTTAGTTATTTAGTTTAGAGCAACACCGTGGAGGACGGACGGGTCTTTACCCACTGTATGCCTGATCCACAGTCCGAAGGAGGACGTGTAGTATGTAACTATAAATACCCTCTACCTCCCAAGGTAGAGGGTTGGACCTTTCACTCAATCTAACCTTCTTTCTTTTGTTTACTTTCTCTCTATAGAAAGGCTCCCATTCTACTTTCTCTCTCTAAACTCTTTATCTCATTCGATCCATATTAGTGTTTGTTACGTGTTTATGAAATCCAATATGTTACATATCTTCGTCCTTAGACTTGAGATACAAGTAAGTTCTGTTATATATGGATTTCATTTTTTGTAAATATACGCAAAACGTTATCTGAACAAGGTAGTTATAAAGGCTGTATTTCAGAGTGATGTGAAGAAGCATCCACAACACTTGTAGTCAATAAAGGATTTGTTACTCCACTTGAAATGTGCAAAAATATGTCACACCCTCGCCGGAGGCGAAAACACGAGGTGTAACGGAAGGGAACATAAGCACAAGATAATAGAACATACCAACATTAAGATTAAAAAGAAATAATACTCCATTACAATACTAGTTTAGCCGTCATCGGCAAATATATTACAAAGTTTAGATTCCAAAATATTGAGTTTTATTACATACGACTTGTAGCGACCAGTGAAAACTTCTTTATGCAAGACTTGATAGAAAAGCTTACTAACGATCACCTGAAATGCATGAGAGAAAAACGGGTCAACTATGAAAATAGTTGGTGAGTAAACACGTTTAGTGAAATAAGAAAATTCGTAAGAAAAATATACAAAGCTTTCGGTCAACGAAAAATAGTTCTCAAAGCAAAGGCATTGTGTATCCACTCAGTTCCAAATTCCGCCCATACAAAACTTGCAACCTGTGTGTACACAACCCATTGCACAAAAATTATAGCGCGTCAAGTAATCAAGTGTAAGTGGTCATAATAGTTCCCAATATAGTACCACGAATATAATAATTCAGGAATGCTACCGATGAAACCAAATTAAGCTGGGTGCCACTACCCAAAGTTATACTGGGTGCCTCTTCCCAAAGACCTACTGGGTGCCTCTTCCCAAAGATACACTGGGTGCCTCTTCCCAAAGATACACTGGGTGCCTCTTCCCAAAGATATACTACGAACAAAGGTGTCTATATAGTGATGCTCCGAACATGGGAGACTTTATAGTGATGCTCCGAACATTGGAGACTTTAGGACAAGGTCATAACACGTACGGTTCAATAAGTTCAAATAAGTCAAAAGAGTTCACAATTGTAAGGATCAATTTAATTCAAGTATGGTTCATGCATTCAGCCCCAAAATATAGTAAAACGGTAAAAAGGGGATGTGATTACTCACTTGATAAACTGAGGCGATGACAAAAGTGAGTACACCGAGGTATAATGTGATGTGTTAACCGGGACCTATCACGAATGATATGATATGCAATGAGTTGCAATGTAATGTTATGCATGCACTTCGTATGTTATTTATACCATTAGCAAGTTTTGAAAATATTACTAATCGTCGAAAAATACTCTTTTGACGTCTAGACCCTTCAAAAATGACTTTACCAGTTTTTACGTCAAAATGTCATCCTACAATGGTTTTATAATGATTTTTGGTGAAATTACCACTTTTCGTCGCAAAACAATGTCGTCGGAATTTTCATAAAGGTAACAAAAATGGCTTCGGAAAAGTAGTCGTAAAATGGTGTACGTCGATCGTTAGAGAACGAACTCGACGGTTTTGGAAAGTTTGTATCGATATCTAGAAGTTTCAGTTCAGGAGTTTTCGTCCAAAAGGTCTCGATCATAAAGATATCAAGGGTTAAAGATAGTGATTTTGGCTAATTGTGTGCAGAAAATAAGTTTCGGCCAATGTTTGAACATCCGTAAATAATTTACTATGACTCCGCTTGACAAACGGCTTTTTGTTTTGAAAAATATGGCCGGTGAACTTGATTTTTACTAGAAGACAATTTGTTCCAAAAAGTTTTGCATCATAGTTAAAAACTGCCGCAAACATAGCCCTTACAGCTAATGAAATACTTGAATCGTAGAAATAATATAATTTTTCAGAAAATAATAGTTACGGCAACTTTATAAAAACGTGCATATATTTGTCGTTTCAAATCCGTTTTCTACGTAAAATATGTCCTTAGCTTCGTATCGAAGTAAACTAATATATTTTTGATAAGTCGAAATAATTTGTGAAGCTTAAGGCTCGTTTTTGACCCGAAAATACTAAAAACAGCAAAGCTGAATTTTCTGAAAAGTGTTTAATTCGTCGTCAAACTTTAAAAATTCACCACGGCTTCGTTATAACTCCGTTTTTATCCGTTCAAAAGGCCACGGATTCGTTTTAAAGTATATTTTCTAAATATCAAGGCCAAAATTTCGTACAATCTGTTGGTTTTTCCAGAAACTCGAATTAAGGACAGAACATAAAAATATACATATCGAAAATAGTTTTTCTCGAACAAAACCTATTCTAATCCCTTCAAATCAACTCCAAACTAATCTATTCCTACCATACACCTTCTTAGGGTGTCATGGGTTCCTAATCACCATCAAGACCAAAGAACACCATGGGAATAATTATAGGATGACCATAAATATATATAACTCAAAAATCATGAAATAAATGGTATAAATCACATAACTTGCATATAAGCTCCAAAAATGAAAAGAAACATATGAAAATGACAAGGAAACATGAAAATGATAAAAACATGCTTACAAGTGATAGTGATGAGGTGAAAGTAACAAGGATTAACTTAAATACCCTTGGTTTTTATTTCAAAACCAAATAAAGAGTATATACTAGGTTGTAATGCTTGAACTTGAGAAAAGATTTTGATCCCTTGCTAACTCCTATAGGTGACCGGTTCTATGGAGAACCAAAAGAGAGGAGAGAACTTATTCTAATACTTGAAATATGATTGAAATGAATGAGAAGAAAAAAAATGAGTTAGTAAGACTTTATGAATGAGTGTAAATCTAGTTTTGTGGAAAAAGTGCTACCATTCAATAAATGACTCCACCTCCCCCCACATGGCCGGTTCTAGGGGGGGGGGGGGGAATGTATCTCATAATGTTTTTTTTTTTTTTTTTTTTTTTTTTTTTTATATGTAATTTGTTAAATATGTATAAGAAATTTTGTAGGTAGAATTAACTTGTAAAGTTTAATATACCTTTGTGTATCTAAGGAAATTTTAGGTAAAAGTAATTTTTAATAGATCAAAATAAGGTATAATGATATCATAAAAATTGTAAAAATACTTTCCTTGTACAAATTGAGTGATATAATAATTGTCGTACAATTTTTAAGAAAAACGACGTAATAATTAAACTTTAACGATTAATGTACCAAATAAATTAGAAACACTAGGAAAACTAAAAATATAGTTTTTATAGACTAAATGTAAGTTTAAAAATACCTCGGGATCATTTTTGAAAGTAACGG
Source organism: Chrysanthemum seticuspe (assembly GCA_019973895.1). Classification (NCBI taxonomy): domain Eukaryota; kingdom Viridiplantae; phylum Streptophyta; class Magnoliopsida; order Asterales; family Asteraceae; genus Chrysanthemum; species Chrysanthemum seticuspe. The sequence goes on from BPTQ01000001.1 coordinate 46,485,996, forward strand.
GTTAAATATTTAAAATAATAACTCACGCGATAAAAATTATTAAATATAAAAATTACGCGTTAAATGTGAAATGAAATGCCATGAATGAATTAATATGATGCATATATAATTTAAGAAATGACCGGAATTTGAGAATTGTGACAAAATATACCATGTCACCTCTTCAGATTTAATCAGATAAATGTCTGGCAAGACCCAAAGGATAATGCAAGACGATTCTTGATTATATTTGGTATATCTAAATTAAAATATATAACGAGATTCTAAATGGTTAAACTATATGGAATGATTTGAGATCCATTATCCATGGTTTAACGGTATCTATAACAATGGATGATTAAAGTAAGACATTGAATGACTATGCTACAGAGAAACATTTATAAAACTATTCTCTCAGGCACTTTTAGTTATAAAGCGAGTGAGAACTTGCAAAGTATTAAGTTTTTAGGGTTTTTTTTTGGTTTCTTGTTCCTAAACTTGCAAAGTATTCAAGTTTTTAGGTGTTTGTTAATTGGTGAACTTTCGTCTGATTCTTGGACTTCGAATTAGCAGCAGAAAGATTGATTTTGGTTCCGGTCGTGACACTCTTTCTCGGACAGAAGCACAAAGATATCGGACCTCTTTTGTCCGATATCGGGTAAAGCTAGAAAAACAGGTTGTTTGGCTGTTTTAGTTCTCGGACAGAAAAGAAGCAAGTTTCTGGGTGGTTTTCTTGTTCGTGTTATATTCAAGTGGGTCAAAGGTTGATTGGTTTTAAAATGTTCTCGACTAGCTCATTATCGAACGTATACGGTTTTCGTGTTGTGTGTGATACTCGTAGAGGTGTCTAATTCAAATACTTGGGGTTCGTATTAGTTTTCTTGTTCGTTACACTTGCGTTCAATTGCCACGAAAGGTTAGATTTCTATTTTACCTTTTAATTCAACTATTGTTTATTAATACGTGTTAACCTAATTGCGATTACTATATCAATATCCGCTGCGTACTCGTATGCGTTAATTGGTTAACATAGTTCTAAAATCCCATTGAAAGGAACATTTACCTGCCAATCATTCTTTGCTATTAACCATATCCATAAGAGCCACATTGCCTTCACCACCTGATTCTAATAATTTATTTCAGAGTTTCATAACTGAAGCGAGTTCCATATCATAAGAATTCTCATTAACCACCACCTCTAGGGTGGTGAAGAGATCGAAAGATCAAGATTCGAACGTGAGGAACTTATAAAACAACCTGAACACCTTTCTAGATTTGATCAAAGGGCCAAGTGTAAGCAATATTTAAGGTATGGAGGCATGGTTTCAATCATTGCCTTACACACACTAGTAATACAAATGGTGTATACACAAGTATACGCGATTTTCATGAGGTTTTCAACGTGTAAAAATATGTTTATACAAGCCATGGATTCGAATGGGTCAAGATAACATGTTTAACGCGTGATATGATTTTACAACTTGCAACATGCATGCATAGTGTATGGAAAAAGGTCACAACTAGCTTACAACACCTCTAGGGTGGTGAAGAGATCCAAAGATCAAGATTCGAACGTAAGGAACTTATAAAACAACCTGAAGACCTATCTAAACACTCAAGTACCCCATGCAACTTCCTAGTTTTAACAAAACCCTTTCAAAAGCCTCCCTTTTCCTCCTTGGAGCCTACTGAGATCGCATGTAAAGTGAGGGTGGAAATGTTTTTGCACAAAGTGAGTTTTTGAAGTAAACGTGGAAGTGAAATAGGTGCATGGCTCGTACATATGCATTGAGAAGTCTTAGATATTTTAGTTTTTTAAGTCGCATGTCCAAATTTGAAAGGTCAAGAGTGTAGAATTGATCAAAAGGGCCAAGTGTAAGCAAGATTTAAGGAATGAAGGCATGGTTTCACTCATTGCCTTACACACACTAGTAATACAAATGGTGTATACACAAGTATACGCGATTTTCATGAAGTTTTTAACGTGTAAAAATATGTTTATACAAGCCATGGATTCGAATGGGTCAAGATAACATGTTTAACGCTTGATATGATTTTATAACTTGCAACATGCATGCATAGTGTATGGAAAAAGGTTACAACTAGCTTACAACACCTCTAGGGTGGTGAAGAGATCGAAAGATCAAGATTCGAATGTGAGGAACTTATAAAACAACCCGAACACCTTTCTAAACACTTGAATACCTCATGCAACTTCCTAGTTTTTACAAAACCCTTTTAAAAGCCTTCCTTTTTTTCCTTGGAGCCTACTGAGATCGCATGTAAAGTGAGGGTGGAAATGTTTTTGCACTAAGTCAGTTTTTGGAGTAAATGTGGAAGTGAAATAGGTGCATGGTTCGTACATATGCATTGAGAAGTCTTAGATATTTTAGTTTTTTAAGTCACATGTCCAAATTTGAAAGGTCAATAGTGTAGATTTGATCAAAGGGCCAAGTGTAAGCAAGATTTATGGAATGGAGGCATGGTTTCACTCATTGCCTTACACACACTAGCAATACAAATGGTGTATACACAAGTATACGCGATTTTCATGAAGTTTTTAACGTGTAAAAATTATTTTATACAAGCCATGGATTCGAATGGGTCAAGATAACATGTTTAACGCGTGATATGATTTTATAACTTGCAACATGCATGCATAGTGTCTGGAAAAAGGTTACAACTAGCTTACAACACCTCTAGGGCGGTGAAGAGATCGAAAGATCAAGATTCGAATGTGAGGAACTTATAAAACAACCCGAACACCTTTCTAAACACTCGAATACCCCATGCAACTTCCTAGTTTTTACAAAACCCTTTTAAAGGCCTTCCTTTTCCTCCTTGGAGCCTACTGAGATTGCATGTAGAGTGAGGGTTGAAATGTTTTTGCACTAAGTGAGTTTTTGGAGTAAATATGGAAGTTAAATAGGTGCATGGCTCGTACATATGCATTGAGAAGTCTTAGATATTTTAGTTTTTTAAGTCACATGTCCAAATTTGAAAGGTCAAGAGTGTAGATTTGATCAAAGGGCCAAGTGTAAGCAAAATTTAAGGAATGAAGGCATGGTTTCACTCATTGCCTTACACACATTAGTAATACAAATAGTGTAAGTCCAAAAACAAGTAAAATGAGTTATCTCAGTGAGTAGTCATTCATTTGTGTACAAAAGAAATGAAGGGAAGTAGTTTGGCATTTTTTAAAATGTGTAAGTAGTGAAATTATTTAGTATTAGTGGGGTTATTAAGTATACGTATATTATTTAGACTCAGAAGAGATAGTTTGTGACTTTTGTTTTGGTATCTCTCACTTTGCTACAAAATAATACAAGGGTCTCGTTTGGTTTTCTGTCCCGTTCGCAAAAAGAAAGATAAACAACAAAGGGTGGCATGGGCTTGGAGTGGGAAGTGGATTAAAAAATCATGTAATCCCAAAACAATTAATGGTGGTCAGTTGGGCTAAGTGGAACCGGGCTAAGCCCAAAAAATAATGGGATACGTTTGGTTGTTTGACCGACCCAACAAGAAGAAAGAAAAAATTGGAAATGAATTAGTAATAAAATTAAAATTAATAAATTTTATGAGTTTAATCGTGTGTAAAAATGTCATTGTCGCGAAGGGTCGTGTCGGAAAAACGTGACGGTTTTCGGGTATAGCTCGAGACAATGTATTACGTAATGATTTGTAACTTAAGAAAAAAAATATGGTGCTAAATTATCATTGATTCATAATAATGTTAGAGCTTCCCAAATGCTAAACTAACTAAGATTAAGTCTTGCTGAGCTTGAGCTCGACTCTGCTCGTTTACACCCATAGTAAACAGTAAGTGTTTTTCAAATAGATAACAATTGACAATTGAGAACGAAACTTTGTCACTCTAACATTTTAATATAATAACGTTTCTCATTTTCTTACCTTAATTTTATCGTTTTAATTAATCATTATTATTATTATTATTATTATTATTATTATTATTATTATTATTATTATTTTTTTTTTTTTTTTTTTTTTTTTTTTTTTTATAAACATCACTTTCATTAGAAACAGAACCAGTGGATTACAAGAAATTAGTGGGGAGCCTCGAAACAATCTGGGCTCCCACACCTTTTGCAATAGCAAAACTAATCCTACTGAAGATATGAGCAGCCGCGCGCGCTCCAATGTCTTGAGTTATAGAGAACTTCCGGATGCGCTTAAGTAAGGTCACCGCGTCAGCCTCAAGTTCTCCTAAGGAAGAAAATGAGAAAGGGGTGAACCCATATCCAATGTCTGTACATTTGGCAGATTTATATTTCGCACGAGTCACCAAAGAGGCTGAATCCACCTTCTGTTTATCTGCTAGACAGATGGCCCTATGGAGATCGCAAATGGAAGACCATACTTCAGACTGGCTCAGAGTGGTCCCGATAGCTGGGCTGGGACAGACTATGAATGCTAGAACTTACAGATGTGTACTATGTTATTATTATTATTATTATTATTTATTATTTTTTATTTATTATTATTATTATTATTATTATTATTATTATTAGACTAAAATACACCGTTGGTCCCTAAACTTGGCACGGTACATCATGATGAGACGAAACTCGCCCTTTTCATCGTCGGGGGTCCCTATTTCAAGGTTTTCACTCGCTACAAGTCCTTTGACCAAGTCAAAGTCTGATTTTTGTTTTGTAGTCGAGGGTATTTTAGTCCATACACATTTATACTTTTATAACACATTTATATTTTACCCCTTCATCTTTCATTCTCTTCATCATCTACCCAAATCATTCATCTCCCCAACATCATCATCTCCCCAACAATCATCCTGGAAAAAAATCTGTTGATGAACATCTAATATGTGCATAAAGAAAAAGATTCACATTTGTAACCTGCATTTAGTTTTCTGTGCAGCATCAAAGTTGGGTATTTAACAGGAATTTACATTAAACAAGTTTGAATAAAATTCTATATAACCTTCCCAGAACTGAGCATAGTTCCTTGTTTCCATTGTTTGGGTGTACTGCCAGATATTGGAGACCGAAAGTAGTCTTCGCATCACAGCTCCCACTAACGTTACCAGGGAAGGGTCCTATATGTTCACCTGCTTCCCTGCAAATAAATACAGGCAGTCATAAGTTTAAACCATCAAATGAAAACCTTCAAAAGTGTTTCCAAGCCTATCATCATCACTTGTAAACGGACCCAACCCATTTTGACCCATATAGAAACCTATAATTTTGATCATCTATGAAAACCTGAAGTATTCATTCAATAGTCAAAACATATGACTAATGAGAATATGTGTGCGCGAAACTATGTATGCATGATGCTATGATAGCACAATGGCACGTCACTTTTAGTATCGAAAATCACCTGGTTATTCAATTCCATGAATCATTTGGTTCTATAGACGCCAGCAACAACATAAGGGGGTTGATTCACATAATTTCTCAACAATGGAACTTCTTCTACAGTATATCCGTCATCACTATCATAGCGTCTTTCTCGATGCGGCCCAATAGCTTTAAGAATGAGAGCCAGAAATACAGACAACCCCTGCCATCTAGATAGAAAACCTTTGTTAAAGTAGTACTCATAATAGTTACGATTGATAAGTAAGATACGCAACGATGATATTTCGATAATCAATATAGCCAATGAAAGTAATATGATTATTTAAAATAGGTACCATATAATATCCATATTTTAATAGCTCTATAAAAAGATTTAAGGAGATATGCTTTAGTATGTTGGATTTTAGTATTGAATAAGGGCATTATGAAGCATCGTTAGGAGATACGACTGCATTTTCATTATTTAGTACTTTGTATTTCAATCGTATTTCTTTTATCAACTTCGTTCATATACAAACAACAATCAATCAAACTAACTCTTTAAAATGAATGTTATGATTCAATTATTAAATGCAAAAATTCATGATTGGATCCTAATGCAGCAAACTAAATGATGGCTCATGAAAAATACTATCTTTAGGACGGTATGAATATATATATCAGGCATAATGTTGAGATGACTGGTATTAAGAATACGAATTGCAATTTATGGGTGGGACAATAAGATCTAACAGATTAAATTGTTGACAAGCGCTTCACACAACATATAAGATTTATGCAAACTTATTAAATTCAGTCAATGAGGATTTTCCTTGATCGATCAACACTTCATCGGAAAAACAACTGTTTGAGTTAAGGGCCCAAAGGTCTTTCACATTAACAAACAAAATTGCTCCTTTGTTGTACATAAAGTACATGTACTGCAAGATAAGGATGATTGAGATAACTCTAAAAGCTCCCCATGGTTTTACTCTCTTGAAATGTGCAGAACATGTAATGGTTAAAAACCTAATGTTGGGGAGATGAATGATTTGGGGAGATTATGACGAAGATGAAAGATGAAGGGGTAAAATATAAATGTGTTATAAAAGTATAAATGTGTATGGACTAAAATACCCTCGACTATAAAACAAAAATCAGACTTTGACTTGGTCAAAGGACTTGTAGCGAGTGAAAACCTTGAAATAGGGACCCCCGACGATGAAAAGGGCGAGTTTCGTCTCATCATGATGCACCGTGCCAAGTTTAGGGACCAACGGTGTATTTTAGTCTTATTATTATTATTATTATTATTATTATTATTATTATTATTATTATTATTATTATTATTTATTTTTATTTTTTTTATAAAAAAAACAACACTTTTATTAAAAACTCATAGGATTTACAGAAAATTAGTGGGAAGCCGAGAAACCAACTGGGCCCCCACACCTCTAGCAATAACAAAACCAATCCTATTAAAAATATGAACCGCAGCACGCACTCCAATGTCTTGAGTCATAGAGAATCGTCGAATGCACTTTAGTAAGGTTACTGCATCCTTCTCAAGTTCACCAAAGGAAGAAAAAGAAAATGGGAGAAACCCATATCCAATATCCGCACATTTAGCATTGTATTTGACACGTTTATGTTGTGCAGCATCAGCAATCGCACGCCCTGGCATAAAATCAGTCATCCCAGATTGCGTCAAGGGCGACGATCCCGTAAAATCAACACATACATCACACCCTTTATCCCAAGAGTAAAGTAATATATCAGCCGGTCGTAAGGATCTGTCACTATCTCCATAAAGCCCAATATCCACCTCCTTACGAGCTGAAATTCCTGACCGAGAGCATATATCAACAAGAATATCACGCACAAGGTTATGCTGATGTTTAATGCCAACAATACCCGCGCACGAAACATCATGATCCCCATAAATATCCCCAGGAAATACCTTAGAACAGGCTAAACACGGTACCTGAACAGTGAAAAGAGGAACACCCAACCGATAACATAGCACACAACGATAAGCCCTGGCACTCATAGCTTGTCCCAGTCCAGATATCAGAGCCACCCTAAGCCAATCCGAAGTATGATCCTCTTTTAGTGAACTCCATAATGCCATCTGTCGAGGAGAAAGATGGAAAGTAGACTCAACAGTTTGGGTAACCTGATCGAAATATATATCTGCCAATTTCTTCATAAGTTTGGGGGCAGCGACCTCGCTAGGGTTACTCAAAAGGTCAATATCTATATTCGCATTAAAAGTACATAGAGCATCATCAAAAGAAGGACCAGCAGTTACAATACCAGAACTAAGGAGAAGCTTAGACTGTAAACTAGCAGACTGAAGTCTAGAAGCAAGGAAGGCATAGTTCAAGACGTCACCTATAGAATATAAACCAAGCCCCCCAAAAGCAAAGGGTAAGGTGGCGAGTCTCCACTGCCAATCACCAAAACCGGGCCCAGAAGCAGTGACAATACGCTCCAAAGAAGAACGAAGTGCCGCATCAAAAGAAACCTGAGCACACTCAAAAAATCGAGGAGAACATGTGCTCATAGAAAAATATAACTTAGAAATACCAGCACATGTGCGGAGTAGCAACAACTCGCATTGAGGGTCATTAAGTTTGGCAACTGCCTCCATAAGTTCAATAGTTTTGGCAACCCTTATCAGGACCAACTTACTACCAAACTCAAAATCCACACTAACAAGTCTACCCAATAATTTAACACCATGTGAGGGGCGAGAAATATTGGGGGGAAAAACACCGGCATCCCTGCTTCTGGGGTCCTCCTGTGGCAAAAAAACTTCAGTTTTATCAACATTGAGATATAAGCCACGACCAGGTCCATCCATGATAATCAACTCTAAAACCTTACCCACAATCAAAGTATCACCAATAATAGTGCCGTCATCAAGATACCAAGCTTGAAATGAAAGGTCAAAAGAATCTCTAATCTTACATGCCAGGGGATGTAACACTAAAGCAAAAAGAAGAGGCCCAAGCGGATCACCTTGATGAGACCAAAGAGTATGCTCACCATAATATAATCTGGCAGGACTGGAGTAACAGAATTCCACCCACCGTGAAATAGCCGGGAAATGAAGCCGAACCTTACGCAATATAACAGCCCGATCCACCATGTTGAAAGCATTTTAAAAATCAACCAACAACATAGACAGACCAACATCACCCCCACGGTCCTCAACCAACCGATTCACAGCATGAAGAATAGCTTCCCCTCCCCCCGACACCCCAACACCAAATTGTAAATCATCTAAATAAGTGTCTGAAGAGTGGCCAATCATGGAAGCACAAACCTTGGAAACTAAACGCCTCTAAACAGTCCCAACAGCAATAGGATGGATACCCCCTCCTGGTTTGACTAAGGGTGTGAGAGGAGCACTAGAAATATACTCACCCAGCGCCCTCGGGCATTTACCAGCAAGAAAAAGGTTCACCACTTGGGTAATGGAAGCGATCAACTCGTCAGAAATAGCCACAGCTGCACCAGTTAAACAATCCAAAAGGTATTGGGCACGCAACCCATCCCGCCCACAAGAAGTACCCCGAGGGAAACTCTTGATCATGTCAAGAACGGTAGAAGGGGATGCGGTAAGGTGATGATGATCAATAGGTATATCAGGCAAAGGAGGAGCAGATTGAAAAGGGTGCTTAGCTTTTAAGTCCTCAAAAGTAGAAACATCATAAGGCGCAATACCAGAAGACGAAAGAACTCTAACCGCAGCAGTATAATGACTATCACAAATCTTCCTCTTACATTGCTTGACATTGCGGTCACCCAAATCCAAGCTATCATCATCAATATTAGACCATAAAAGAGAAGGTTCGGCTAAAATCTCACGCAGAACCTGCAAACTGCCACCGGGAGAGCCCCATGCATGAATAGCATTAACAATATACTCTTCCTGGCGTTGACGCTTAGTGACCAACCTACCCTCTTGACTACTCCTCGGGCAAAAGGTTTTAAGTAGACAAAGAGGCAGGACAAACAAACCAACCCAACAAGAAATGTCATCAGGCATGCAGATCACCTTATCAAGAGCTCTTTTCAAAACACGAGAGAACTCCAACCGACATTTGGGAGGGATAGATTTGATAGTCCGCAACCCCTTGGAGAATAAGGAATCAAGAAGAGGTAAATCAAAACCACCAGGCACGTCCAAAACCGAATCCTCAACAAGGGCTACATGGGAAGGAGCCTGTGGTTTAGTGAGACCATATAACACGAACCGAACAACACCATCGCCACAATCAGGAGGAGACACAAAATCAGAACCCACACCATGACGACACTTAGTCCGGAAAGTATGCGTTTTGAAACAACCACCACACAACCACAAACCCATACGCTTAAGTGTAACCTCAGCCCTTTCAAAAATAGTCAGATCCGTCAAAAGAGATTGCCTAATGATAGCTTGAGCCTCAACAATAAAATGCTAATCGCGAAGATGTGTGATCAAAGAAGTTTTAGTCAAACCATTTCCACCACCATCACGACAACCATTAAGACCAATAAAGGGGCAATGAAATCTAATGGCATGCATAAGAACAAGGCAAACACACCACCTCTTGAAACTAGGCCACAAGTAAGGAAGTACCAAAAAGGATAACCAAAGAAAACCAAAAGAAACAACCATGCAACCAAAAGCTCTGAGCAGCAAGAGACCACAACAGAAACAACTAACCAATGAGTAGCAGCCCAAAAATGAGCCCAAACCAACCAAGCCAAAAGAAAACTGTATAGGGGGAGAAAACCTGTTCGAAGCCAATAACCAAAGCAGCAAATGCCTAAACGCAGCGCAAAAGAACACAAGGAACCCCTACAATCTGTGTTTAGATGTGCGTAGCAACAATACCTGTCTCGAAAAGGAACTGTAAAACAACTTCGAGGATGAACCTGGCAGCGTGGGTAAAGGACAGGCAATATATAGGAGAACTGATGGGAAACCACAACCAATCGGAGAACAATACAATTGCAGGCAAGCAAATGGAAAAAACAAAACGCATCAGATATGGGGGTTTCAAAAACGAAACCCTAGAAACTGAAACCCTAAAAAAACAGAATATGTACAAACCCAATCACGTAACAGTGAGAAGATCACGAATACCAGACATGTTCAATAGAGGGTGTTGAAAGGACGATCCATAGCCTTGGGGAGATCAAGATGATTATTATTATTATTATTATTATTATTATTATTATTATTATTACTATTATTATTATTATTATTATTATTATTATTATTATTATTATTATTATTATTATTATTATTATTATTATTATTATTATTATTATTATTATTATTATTATTATTATTATTTTATAACTCACTTTATTAAAAACTCTAAGGATTTTTACAAGAAATTAGTGGGAAGCCGAGAAACCAACTGGGCCCCCACTCCTCTAGCAATAGCGAAACTAATACGATTAAAAATATGAACCGCAGCGCGAAACTATTATTACTATTATTACTATTACTATTACTATTACTATTACTATTACTATTATTATTATATCACTCGTTAGAGATTGACTACCTTTGATTTATAATCCTTATCAGATTAGGTTAGGGTCGGTAACAACATTATGAAGACTCTTTATTGAATTTCCCTATTAGAACTAGAGGTGGACCAAACTCTTGGTTAGACAGAACGTAATTAAGGCATGCAAGTTAGTATAGTGCTTTCTAGAGATGGACCAAACCGTATGAAGTAAGTGGGTAAACGGGTAACCTTTACTAACACCCTTGATCCATGATCACTGGGACACCACAAATAAATCACTTGAGTTTAGTTTAAGGACTTAAGGCATAGCTGTTATCAAAGGCCTAGCAATTCACAACTGCATATGCACTAGCGAACAACACAAGCTAATGGTGTTGGTCTTACAAGTGCGGTAGTAAATCCAGGCCGGTAGAGATAGGTAGCTATAGAATAAGGTACTTGTGACCAGCTGGCCTTATTCACAAATTAGTATCACCAACTAAAATAATTGAGATTATTGCACTAAGTAAAAAGGATTGAAATGAACATGGTAGGATGAACTCAGTTAAAAAACTCTCCATCACTTAATTGCAGTACAACAATTTACTTGCTTTATTAGTTTAATTTAGTAGTTCAAACAGATAAAATAAATCTTGTAAACCTCTCTGTCAAAGTAAAAGGACTAATATGTAAATATTGTTAGAATAGAGGGGTTACTATTGTAAACTTAGAAGTCTATATAGTTTGTTTTGTTCTTGTTTGAAATCAGTTAATGAGAATAACAGAATTTCTCTTCATTCTCTTATCCTCTTCGTTTCTTGTTAAGATCTATTGATCTCCATTGTTGACATGGTATCAGAGCATTCAACAATGGCAGATTAAGTGGGTTTTCAGTCTGTTACACTGTGTGTTGTGTATCTTTTTGTTTTTTTCATGTTTCCGCGCCAAAAAATAGTAAAAAATAAGTCAAAATTAGGTCAAAATTTGGGATTTTTTGATCAATCAAGATGTCTGAAGCTGTTAATCACAATGCTCCTGCTGTTTTCCAAAATCCATTGTATTTGCATCCTTCAGATGGTCCAAGTTCCTTAACTATTCAAGAAAAGCTTGTGGGACCTCAAAACTATCGTGCTTAGCGAAGGGCTATTGAGAGTGGGCTTTCTACTAAAAGGAAATTAGGATTCATAAGAGGTACTATTACTCGTTCTGCAACTGATGTGAATCTTGCTGAATTGTGGGATACGTGCAATAATATGGCAATATGCTGGATATTGGGGTCAGTTAGTGAGTCAATTGCCAGATCCATCATGTTTGTTGATACTGCTAGTGCTATGTGGTCTTAGTTAGAGAAAATATTTGCTTTAAGTGATGGTTCAAGAAAGTACAAATTGAATAAAGATTGTTATGCTATCAGTCAATCAGGAGGTTCAATAAGTGAGTACTTCACAAAGATGAAGTTTGTTTGGGAAGAACTGGATAATGTGAATGTGTTACCATCAATCACTGTTACACCAGAGATTACTGTGTTCTTGAATGCTTTGAATCAGCAAAAGGAAGAACAAAGATTGTTCCAGTTTCTAAATGGTCTTGATGAACAATATGGTAACTTGAGGACTCAAGTGTTGTTAATGGTTCCTTTACCAAGTGTTGATATGCTTACGCAGCGCGTTCGGGGTCAAAGGAACTTCCTTTTCGTCGAGCAAGTTTTTCAACACCCTAGGCAGTGAACCTAATCGTTGTAGTGTAGTATTAGGGTAATCCACGAGTATTGATATCGTTCTCTAGGGGAATAGTATCGTTAGGCTGAAGTGTATGTCAATTTAAGTCTAAAGGTGAGGGATGATTATTTTTGTATTTTTATATTTTATGAATCTCGGTTGTGAAGGGTAGGGTGGATTAGTTGCTAGTCAACTATCCCAAAAGATGCTAACTAAATTATGGGTCTACCAGGAACGTGAAGCGTATCTACTTATGATGCATTACTCCTTGCTAGCTATCCAATTCTACCTACTGAATTGTCACGTCCTATTGATGGTTGAATTGTCACGTCCTTATTCTTAACGCGTTGTGTTTTCTAAGGTCGTAAGGTGTGCATTCCCTAACTCTTTGAAGTCACCCTTAAGTGTAGTAAACGAAATCCACTAAGTCATTCATAGACTCATTGAAATTGTCACACCCCTAATGATGAAGATAGACACAAGCATCACTAAGAAATCAATGAGATTTAATCAATTATATACAAGTTTCATACAATCATAAGCAAACACTAGGTGAATTAGCCAAGCATAATTAATGAAGAGCAAGCAACAATTATGATAATTGAAGACATACCATAGGATTGGATTAACAAACAAACCATTACACGATGTTTATAGAGTCTTTTAAACCCTTTAAGTTACTGGAAAAACACTTACCTAAACCCTAGAATCGGACTTAGGGTTTAGGGCTTACAAAAAGTGAAGTTATAATGTTATATTTATAGGCAGATTTTCTGTCGGCAAAGAGAGACGGCGTCACACCTAAAGATTGATGGCGTCACACCTAAATATTGACGGCGTCATGACCATTTTTTCACCAAACTATAGATTTTCTCGTTCCGGTCGCGTGGGCTTTTGAGTCACTTAAATCCGAGTTCGTATGCAAAAGTTATGGCCAAAACAGTATCAACTACTTCGCACGCATGTTGTGACTTGATCAGCTTGTGACGACGTCACCTTATGAGTGTGACGCCGTCGGCTTCATCTTCTGACGCCGTTGCGATCTAAATCTAGGCCGTCTGAGTTGCGACGCCCTACTCTTTTAAACCTGATGCCGTCAGGTGCAAAATAGCAATTTCGCTACTGAGTCGTCACAAAACATGTTGCGACGGCGTCGCAGTTAAGCAGTGACGCCGTCTCCTTCAGTTTCAGTAGCTTGAGTGTCTCGATTCTTGATGTTAATACAAATAAGCCGTAAAAACGTTTATTTATATTTTACAATCTTCTAATGTTTTGTTGATAACAAACGTAAAATCATTTTAACGAAACAAATAGAATACGTAAATAGTTTGAGTTAATAGTTTCCTAACACACTTACGTTTTCACATAAAACACTAAAAAAAGTATAAGTGATTTTATGTTACATATGTACAACAACTAGTGTTTACATATTGGGTTAGAATATACTTAAACTATGTATACTAAAATGGGTAAAAACAAATATATACTAAATGGGTAAAACAAGTATATACTAAATGGGTAAAAACTAGCAAATGGTTTTGACCCATAATCCATGGTTTTATATATAACACTTAACCAAGTTCATTGTATCTAAAATGAAAACCATGGATCAACCCATAACCCATGACCCATGACCCATAACCAAAAATACCCATGGGCAAAGAGGAGCGTTCCACGGATCCCTGACTTTGTGCTAGCCGGATCCCAAGTGGAAGGGATCCGTGGGATCCGGGGAACAGTAGAGAATTTTCTCTATAAATAGAGAGCCATTTCTTTCTTTCTATTAATCACTTTACATACATACTTTCCCCAAGTATTCTAACCCTCTAACCTCAGATCCAAGTGATCTATGTAGTTTGTCTTTTGTTTTTGTGTGATCTTCTAGGTTCCTCTTAAAGGAGAGATCACCACTTCTTGAAGACGTGCAAGCTCAAGTCCATGAGTTGCAATGCTTCGTCATCATCAAGACAACTAAGGTTCTCTTGTTGATAGTTCTTCCTTTCTCTATAGATATTGGGTTAAAGGCATTAGTGAAGGATGCCGAAAGTGTCAAGATGAAAGCATTAGTGAAAGGTGCTTATCGTTCATGTCAAGAGCATTAGTGAAGAATACTATAGGTGTCAAGACGAAGGAATTAGTGAAGGGTGCCAAGCGTTGTGTCAAAGGCATTAGTGAAGGATGCCGAAGAATCAAATCAAGTAGCATTTGGGAAGAATGCCTAGGTCGTATAATCGATGAGGTGCATCGTTATACATATAAGTATTTGTTTATTTACAAGTATGGTGATATCCTTGATGGTGTTGTAACAAGGAGTAGATCTCCTTGAGATTAGGTGTTGTGTCGTGAAGGGTAGTAGTTCCTCCATAGTAATGGAACTAGGTGCTTAGCCTAGTACCTAATAAAGGGTAGGCGACGTTATGATAGGATTAGTTCTCCTAAGGTGTGAAAGAACTTGGTGGTTAGCCTAGCACCGTATAAAGGGTAGGCGACGTTGTGTTAGGTGTGGTTCGCCTTGGTGTGAAAGAACTCGGTATTTAGCTTTGTACCGGAAAAAGGTTAAGCGACGTTGTGAAGGCTTATCCGCCATAAGGAGTTGGTGTAGTGCTTACGAACTCTCGAGTAGGTGACTCGGGGAGTGGAGTAGGGCAAGGAAGGTGTCCTTGTAGCTGAACCACTATAAATAACTTGTGTCGTGGTGATGTGCTTCTTACTCTTTATCTTTCATTACACGTTTATATATCTATCTATCAACGTCCAACATAAACAACCAAATAGATTGACATAAGTCGATCTAAATATTTAAAAGGAAGTTTTAAATTGGTAAAACTATTCAACCCCCCCTTCTAGTTTTCCACAATTGGCATCATAGCTTCGTTACCAAGTTTCTTAGAGTATGTTGTACTTTAAAAACTTGATACGATCCATGTATGTTTGAAAACTACAAAGAAGGATTATTTTTTGTCACATTTAATAAAAAAAAAATTCATTATGTTGTTTATCGTTGGACAATGATCGAATGTTCTAACATTTTTTTTAAGCATTATCCATACTTGGATTTGGAGTTACAAAGAAGATCATAAAGAATTTATTGAAACATTTCTTTTCGCAAAAAGAATGTTTAAATATTCTTACAACATAAATCTAAAGATTCCAAGAAGATCACAAAAACATCTAAATACTTCTTTTATCAAAAAGAATATTTGGCAAAGGTATGATCTCTAATTACTTACATTTATTGTTATTTTCAGAATGTTAGTTGCATGATCTATTAGAAATTGTTCTTATAGTTTTTCATATTATAGTCCCTATCAAATTTGTTTTTCTCCGACTTATTTAAACTACATTACCAACTCATAATAATGATATCTTAGTTATATGATAACATCAATCATTATTCATCACAAAGGATTTATTGACACTTCATCTATGTCAATAAATATCCATGTGAAACTTATTATGTTATAATAAAATAGGATTTTATTATAATGTTTGAAAAGCTTCCCAAGAATTATGACTAATTCTTAAAAAGGGAACCTCGTCTAATAGGAATAGTACTTAATCTTCAAAAGCTCAAACCACAAGTTTTAGAACCTTAACACCAAAACATTAGGCGTTTTAGAACTCCCAAACCATAGTTATCAAGGAATGTTTGAGCTGACTTTTGTTGTTATGCTAGATCCCTCAGTTTATACTAGCCGGATCCCAAATGAGAGGGATCCGCGGGATCCGTGCAACAGAAGACAGTATAAGCTTAAAAAATGATCACTGTGGAAGTTCCACAATCATTCTCACCTCAAAGACTCACGAACAAGAACTCTGGTACTGTTCATAAAAGCAAATTGATCATTCTTCTCAAGCTTAACAATCACTTGTGTAAGTATAATCCTCACTACATTGTTAATTTAATTCCTTGATTCTTAGAATTACAATATCTTCATCTTTAAGAGTTGGGTTCAAATGGGTTTATCATAATTTGTCAGCACATTGTTTTCTAAGATAATCTAAATCAAAGAATTAACATTGTTAATACAAATTAAACACATTTCGTGAACTCAACAAAGATTATGAGAGAAAAATTGTGATTAAACCCTTTAGGTTACTATTCACCATTAACACCACATTGTGGTTGTATTATCTAGGAACAATCATGCCAAGCAACAAACAACAAGATTACCAAGACACCGCTCACTACATACCCATGTACCATAGGAAAGATGGTTTAAGTCCGGACGATAGGAAAGCGTTTAAGTTGCTTGAAAGAAGACTTTTTCATGAAGGTAGAGTTGTCGATCCATCGTTCCTCGCAAATACCGACATGAGGGAAGTATTTGGAACTATTGGGTTTGATTGTTTATTGGATATAAACGAGCAAATTTGCCCGGTCTTTGTTCTTGAGTTTTACAAGACAATGGGTATAATTAGAAATGATGATGGGTCCATCTCTATTGAATTCACCATCAATGAGCAAGAGGTCAATCTTTTGCTCATAGAGTTTGGAAGAATTATAGGGGTTCCATATCAAGGCATTTGTATGTACTCAAATGAATGGTCTTTGGAACAACTACGCACAATGGTTGATCATCATGATATCTACAACACTTTGATCCCGGAAGCAACCATGGTGAGGGACACCGTGTTTATGCCAAGAGCATCACCGTCAAGAGTTACAAGGAAGTCAAAAGTGATCCATAGGGATCCTTTTCAAATGGAGCTTTCGGAAATGTATGCATTGTATAGGAAATGGGAAGATGTGATAAGGGAAAATGTGGTGTGCCTAGTAGGAAACAAGGACCACCCCAACGCATGTCTAAGCTTCATGATCTATTGCCTAGTGACCAATACCCGGTTTAACGTTGCCTACTACATGGTCAAGAGAATGGCAAGTGTAAGAAGCATGGACAAGATGGTGCTTCCATATGCAATGCTTCTAACCCGTCTTGCCAAATTCATCTTTGCATTAGACCCCTCTCCACAATCCTTGGATTATAGCTTTTGCAATAAGGTTATGGTACCATTAACCGAGGGTAGAACAACAAGGTTTATGGTGGAAGGCAAGAGGCCACACCCACCCACGGATTCCTCGTACGAAAGGGAAAGGCAAGGAGAAGGTGGAGGTGAAGGGAGTAGTAGCAACCCACTTGAAAATATCGATCTTGACCCCTTGGACTACATTAACCAATTGCCAAACATCCCTAATGAATCACCCGAATGGCAACAAACCAAGGGAATCTTCAAATGCTTCGCCAATTTCTTGAGGAAGAAGAAGTGAAGATAGCTTGATAAAAAGTGGAGGACGGGTGAAGAAGTGAAGGAGGAAAAGAAAGGTAAAGTCTTAGGACTCAAGTGCTTGATGAACAATTTCCAACAATGATTTGTAACACTTTAAATTATGCTTGTAGAATGTAGGTATGGCCATATATTGGCACTAAACAACTCTAACTTAAGTATTTGAAAAATGAGATTTTACGACCCCTTGAGTGGTCGTCGTCACTCATTCAAGAAACTTTAGCTCTTCCTACCTTGCCATACATTATAGTAGCTGTATTCTTGCATTTAGTCCCCATAGAAACAACTAGGAGAAGCATTTACTAAGAAGTGCAAAATTGCACATTTGCTGAAAGCCTTCTGATCTGCAGTAGGCGGATCCCAGCATTTGTACTAGACGGATCCCTCCCAGAAGGGAACCGTGGGATCCGTGGTATCTGATATACAATACAGATTTAGGTACATCAAAAATAGTCTACTAGATCACCTCAAACAAGTCAAACACAAGATACTAGAGCCAACTAAGTCTTTCTCAAATAGTTGAAAACCTCACACTCATCCATGGCTTATCTAGGATATATTTTCGAAATATTTTTTTTTCAACTACTCAAAACTCACCATAATTCCGCTCCAACACTCACACATTATCTATCACATTTGATAGCACTTAGTTAGGTCTATCGTTCAATTTTAGCAAATTGATCTCAATCATTTTTGACTCAAAATTAGGCTCAAAAATTAGTTTTTCATTTCTTTTTATTTTCTAAAAGATTTTAGTAAATTCCTCTTAGGACATTATTTGACTTCTAGGACTTGTTATCACCATTTTTTCAAATCAAATTGAATGGAATCGTTGTCAAACTTATAGTTAGACTAACCAAGGTCAATTTTCTTGACCAAAACCTTCATTAAGCACCATTACTTGTTATGGTTGAGGATTTGAGATATCCAACAGCTAGAGACTTCAAAATTAAGTCAAAACCTCGAAATCCATTAATAATAAACCTTACAAAAGCATAATGATTTCACCTAAACCCTGTCTGATAGCCGGATCCCTGGCCTTTAACTAGGCGGATCCCTACTAAGAGGGATCCGCGGGATCCGTACATGCAGAAAGAATAAATCAGCTTCCTTATTCAAATTCAAGTTACCTTTTGGTTCTCTAACAACTTTTAGCATTCATTAATTACCCTCCTAGAGCTGATCAAACCCTCAAGAGCATGCTTAGTCCTCTAAGTGGTCAAGGATTTAATTTCCTAATTCAAATTATCCTTTATAAACCAAACAACCTTAGGATTAAGTCACCACTCTCAATCACATCTCAAAAATCAGCAACTAAAGAAGCTCTTACAAGCACCATCATCACTATGACTAAGGCTCTTAGCAACAACTCTTCAACCATAGGATCATCCAAGAGAAAAAGTCAAATGATCCATGAAATCTCATCCACCGAAACATCACCCATTAGAGATAATGAAGCTAGAATTTCACCTCTTCAAACTCATCCAAAAGCTAAGAGTACCGCAAGGATTAACATCAAACCTTACGGACTAGAAAAAGGGTCATCTAGTTCAAAACCTAACATGGCTAG
This sequence comes from Chrysanthemum seticuspe, assembly GCA_019973895.1. NCBI lineage: Eukaryota > Viridiplantae > Streptophyta > Magnoliopsida > Asterales > Asteraceae > Chrysanthemum > Chrysanthemum seticuspe. The sequence continues at coordinate 46,505,386 of BPTQ01000001.1, forward strand.
TTCTAGCAAGCCATCAAAACCCTCATTCATTAAGCATGGACTACAATCCTTGAATGAGCCTCTTCCAAATCCAAACATCTACTCATTAGATCATTCACCACCAAGAACCTCCCATTCACCAACCTTTTCATTAAATAGGGAACCACCTACAACACCAACTAGCCCATCATGGGAGACAAGGAATAACCTTGATCATATGGAAGAAGTTCCATTACCACCCTCATTTTTAGAATCTCTTCCTACTTCTCAAAATGAAGACCCACAAGCACACATAGATCCTCCTCAAAGTATCCATTTCCCTCCGGGTCCAAACCAAGACAATAATTGTCCAAATTGTCTAAACACTCAAGGACTTGTTCAAGAAGTATGAAATGAGATACATTTCATGTTTAATCATCTTCTTGCAAAGTTGGATCAAATCAACAAGTCCACTCATCCCTAGACTCAAGCACATTGTAGCATTTTAAGTCTAGTATCTAGTTAGTATTTAGTGGTACTTGTATGTCCTAGTTCATCCTCTTAGTTTTAGAGATTTGGTTGGTTATCTCTTGTTTTATTGAATGAACAATAATTTGCTATGTTTTGTGCCTTGTGCTTTGTATTTCTCATATATATATTATCCTCACACTAGCATTGTTTGACACTTCTTCACTGCTGAAGAAACTGTCATCAGATGGCCGGATCCCTACAAAATGCCTAGACGGATCCCTCCAAGAAGGGAACCGTGGGATCCGTGGATCAGAAACACAAATTTATACTAACTTGAGTTTTACTTGCAGGAAATTATGCATTATACTCTTGTTTTCTAACCTTTGTTTTGTATATTTTCAAAATAACACATGAAGATTTTGACACCATAAAGCTAGGGGGAGCTTTGTGTCAAACGATATTGCAAAAATATTTGCAAACATTAATCCGGTTTTGGATTATACTTCATGATACCCCATTGCGTCTTTGCAATCTTCAAAGGGGAGAACGTTTTCGTCACTTAGACGAACCATTTGCAAACTTAATTGCAAACACAATTAGTTTATTTTACGTCATGTCCTTGACACCCTTTCAAAGGGATGGACTCGTCAAGGGGGAGTTAAGACGAGTACCATTCCCGTCACTTGCTCTCTTTACATTTTTACATAACTGTTAATACAAATATCGTCATTTATATTTTTTCTTTACCTAAGTTTTGTTAACGACAAAAGTAAATTTAATTTGTATAAAAGCTTAATGCTTGTCAAGTTTAATAGATATTAAAACAAGCTTTTTCAAACAATATATTCATCATTCAAGCATTTACATTTATGATTAGTAACATCTTGATATGACTCTAATCATTATGTATGATAGTAGTTTTTAGAATGTGTTAGGTTCTTAAAACCAAACACTACTTAAGTACTTGCATATTTCTAAAAATAGAAATACAACATATGACATCATGTGATGCATCATGGAAATCATTGGAAGATTTCATTAGATATTTGGTGTGGATTTTTACTCTTCATATCTTGCACAATCTCACTTAGATAGAGTTCACTTTGGCAAGATTTGATATCTTGGCTGTCAGACCCGGCGGTACCAATTTGGTACACGGGCGGAACCCTTTAAAGGGTTCCGCGGTCCGTGGACGCTCCTGTCCATTTTGGCTATAAATAGCAATGCCAAGCCAAGTAGTTTTTCATCCCTTTCTACTATACTCTCATACATATCTTCTCTCTAACCTTTCTAACTCAGTTTCATATCATATTAGTGATCTCTTTTGTAGCAAAGAAGATCAATTCACATTCAAGCTTCAACGAGAAGTTGGAAGTCTTGTTTGTTTAGTGTTGTATGATCTAGTGTTGATTCATACTTCATTGTTGTATTAAACCATCATAATCTTATGAGTGTGAGTGGTTAGTATTTTAGTCCTCAAAATACATTGTGTGTGGGAGTAGTTGTACCCTTGGAAAGAACTCGACATCTAGCTTAGTGTCGGAAATAGTGTAAAGGTTTTCTCCGCCGGTGAAAGGAGCTTGTTGACTAGTGAAGTTAAACTCTCGAGTGTGAGACTCGGGGAGTGGAGTAGGGCAAGGAGAAAGAGTCCTTGTAGACCGAATCATTATAAACAACTTGTTGTGGTTTGATCATTTCTTTCCTTATTTACTTATTACATATTGCTTGCATATTTCATTAACATACCCAAGATCAATATCAATTGATCTTTCAATAAGTTTCAAAACAAAGTTTTTAATTGGTAAACTATTCAACCCCCCTTCTAGTTTTCTACAATTGGTACCAGAGCCTCGTTGCTCAAGAATTTCTAAAATAATTTGTATTTTTTAAACTTGAAACGATCCATGGATTCTGAAAACTTTAAAGAAGGGCAATCTATGCAAAGACCACCACTCTTTGAAACCAATGGATTTATCTATTGGAAAAACCGTTTTGAAACTTATGTAAAATCAAAAGATATAAATCTTTGGTTTGTTATTGTTATGGGGGATTTTAGCTCTACAACAAAGGATATTTCTATTGATGAACAAAAGAAATTAGTTGCTAAAAATAATGAAGCTAAAATGATGCTTTACAATGCTTTACCTAGAAAAGAATATGAAAGAATTTTTATGTGTGAAACCGCCAAAGATATTTGGGAATCTTTGATTATTACACATCAAGGTAATTCACAAGTCAAGGATAACAAAATTGATCTTCTTGTTCAACAATATGAAAAATTTGTTATCCCTGAAGATGAAACCATTGATTGTGGATTTGCTCGCTTTAATACTATTATTACATCACTTAAAGCACTTGATGAATCTTTTCGTAGTAAGAACTTTGTCAGGAAATTTCTTAGAGCACTCCATCCCAAATGGAGAGCTAAAGTGACCGCTATTGAAGAATCAAAAGATCTCTCAAAAATGTCACTAGACGAGCTAATCGGTAACCTCAAAGTACACGAAATGGTGATGGAGAAAGATTCGGAGATCATCAAAGGAAAAAGGGAGAAGATGAAATCCGTTGCTCTAAAAGCAAAGGCGGAGTCAAGTGATAATGACGAATCTTGCTCCGGTAGTGAAGATGAGGAATATGCCATGGCCGTTAGAGATTTTAAGAAGTTCTTTAGAAGAAGAGGAAAGTTCGTAAGACAACCTCGAGAAGAAAAGAAGCCATTCCGAAAAGATCGGGATGACAAAAAGGGTAAAGGTGAAAGAAAGTGTTTTAGATGTGGTGATGTAAATCATCTCATAGGAGAATGTCCCAAGCCACCTAAAAGCAAAACTCAACGAGCTTTTGTAAGTGGTGCTTGGAGTGATAGTGAAAACGATGAAGAATCAAGCAAGGAAGAAATCGCTCTAATGGCACATGAGTCAAATGAGGTACTTTCCGACTCTTCTTACTCTTCTATTGATGACGACACTTTGCAAAAACAATATAATCAATTGTGTGAGCTAAGTCTAAAAATCATAACTAAAAATAAATTTTTAAAAACCAAAAAGGAATTTTTGGAAAATGAAGTTTATGAGTTAAAAGAAAAGGCAAAACGACTTGAAAAGGGAAAGGCAAATGACGATAGTTGTAAATCATGTCAAGAGCTTAATCTTGAAATAGAAAAACTAAAGCTCACACAAGATGTTTTAATCGAAAATAATTCTAAATTTAAAAGGTTTAACAAAAACATCGCTCTTGCCGATGAAATAGTTAAAATCCATAAAAGGACGAATGAAGTATTAATTCCAAAGAGTCAAAACAAAACGGCCGAAAAGGACGAAAAATCTGTCAAAACTGCTGCAGTACAGCACGGACCAGACAGAACCAAAATAAGGGTTCCGTCCGTGGAAACAAATGGTGCCGTGGGTACTTCAGAAGGACAGAATGTTCGTAATACGGACCGTACTGAATTTGTCAAAGTAACAAGGAAAACCAAGGATAGTGTTAAACTAAAACTAGCTGTTACATCAGGAGTAGGACTTGCTAAAAATGAATTTAGATCAAAAACCACACAACAACGATATAAAGCACCTTTTGCCAAACGCCCCTTTCCTAAAAGCAACCACAACATACAACCCAACTACCAACACAATGGTTGGAATCAAAACTTCCCTAGACCATATCAAACTCCAGATTACATGTCATGGAACTCTTACCCATCGTTTCCAAACATGAATCAAATAAATGGCATGTTTAACCCAAACGGACCCATGAGATATTGGGGACCAAATGCTTGAGTTATTTACTTCTTAGGTATGCTTGAAAGTTAGATTGGAACCTGATGAGTGGATAAAAGATAGTGGATGCTCACGGCATATGACGGGCAACAAAAGTCTCTTCTCATCATACCAAGAGTATGACGGAGGTAATGTCACTTTTGGTAGTAATCTCAAAAGCAAAATCATTGGCAAAGGTACGATCACTCATAACTCCCTAACTATTGAAAATGTTGCTCATGTGGATAGGTTAGGATTTAATCTACTTAGTATTAGCCAACTATGTGATAAAAAGTATAAAGTACTATTTGATGAAAATGGTAGTAAAATACTAAAAGATGGTATCACCATAGCTAAAGGAGTTAGGAAAAATAACATATACGTCATGAAAATAGATAAAACATATAATGAAAAACTTTGCCTAACAACATTAGACGATAGCTCATCTCTTTGGCATAGACGATTAGGTCACGCTAATATGAGACTTATACAAAACCTATCTTCGAAAGAGTTAGTTAGGAATTTGCCAAAACTAAAATATGACCAACACTTTTGCGACGCTTGTAAAATTGGTAAACAAACCCATAGTAGTCACAAATCTAAAAATATGGTGTCCACATCTAAGTGTCTAGAATTATTACATATGGACTTGTTTGGACCATCCGCTATAAGAAGCTACGGAGGCAACTTATACACTTTGGTCATAGTAGATGATTACTCAAGGTTTACTTGGACGTTGTTTTTGAAAACCAAAAATGAAGCTTTTGATAAATTTGAAATTCTTAGCAAGAAAATTCAAAATCTACTAGGTGTTAAAATTGTGTCGATCCGAATGGATCATGGTCGTGAATTTGACAATGAAACTCAATTTGGAAACTTTTGTAATACAAATGGTATAACACATAACTTTTCCGCTCCAAGAACACCTCAATCAAATGGTGTAGTAGAACGTAAAAATAGAACAATTCAAGAAATGAGTAGAACAATGCTTAATGAACAAAACATTCCTCAAAAGTTTTGGTGCAACGCCGTTGACACTTCTACATATATTTTGAATAGAGTCTTAATACGTCCTTTCTTAAACAAAACACCATATGAGCTTTACAAAGGTAAAAAGCCAACTTTAGGATATTTTAGAGTCTTTGGTTGTAAATGCTTCATTCTTAATACTAAACACTATCTCACCAAGTTTGACCCAAAGTCTTATGAAGGTGTATTTCTAGGTTATTCTCAAACTAGCAAAGCTTATATCGTCCTTAACAAAGAAACAATGATAGTAGATGAATCGTTGAACATAACATTTGACGAAAGTCCACCTCCCTCTAAGACATCACCTTTGGTAGATGATGACTTAGTTGAAAGTCAAATAATAGAAAGTCAAATTAATAACAAGGAAGATGAACCATTAAATAAGGAAATTATAAACATCAAAGAATCTAAAAGTCATCCTTTAGAAAAAGTCATAGGACAACTTAATCAAAGAACCTTAAGGTCACAAGCCCAAAATCAAAGTAATTATTTTTGTTTTGTATCCACCATAGAACCGAAAAACATAAATGAAGCAATAAAAGATGAATCATGGGTAATTGCCATGCAAGAAGAATTAAACCAATTCGTTAGAAATGATGTTTGGAAATTAGTTCCAAAACCTAAAGATCAAACCATAATTGGAACGAAATGGGTTTTTCGAAATAAAATGGATGAAAATGGTATAGTATCTAGAAACAAAGCTAGGCTTGTTGCACAAGGCTATAATCAACAAGAAGGTATTGATTATGATGAAACTTATGCTCCGGTAGCTAGACTAGAATCTACTAGAATATTACTTGCCTATGCATGTGCTTATGACTTTAAATTATTTCAAATGGATGTTAAAAGTGCTTTTCTTAATGGGTTTATTAACGAAGAAGTGTATGTTGCTCAACCTCCCAGTTTCACCGACTTTGAGAAACCACATCATGTCTTCAAACTCAAGAAAGCATTGTACGGTCTTAAGCAAGCACCAAAAGCTTGGTACGACCGACTTAAGACTTTTCTTATTAATAACAAATACTCTATGGGATTAGTAGATAATACTCTTTTTACCAAGAAAAAGGAATCACATATTATCATTGTTCAAATATACGTTGATGACATTATATTCGGATCAACTTGTCAAGAGCTATGTGATGATTTCTCTAAAATCATGCACGACGAGTTTGAAATGAGTATGATGGGTGAATTAAACTTCTTTCTAGGACTTCAAATTAAACAACTAGAAGATGGCATTTTCTTTAACCAATCTAAATATATAAAAGACATGCTTAAGAAATTTGGTCTTGAAGATTCCAAACCGACTAAAACACCCATGTCTTCGGACACTAAACTCACCAAGGACGAAGAAGGTGAATCCATAGATAACACTAAATATAGAGGAATGATTGGTAGCCTACTCTATCTTACGGCTAGTAGACCCGACATTATGTTTAGTGTTTGTCTATGTGCTCGCTTTCAAGAAAACCCAAAGGCATCACACTTAGAAGCCTTAAAAAGGATTTTTAGATACATTAAGGGAACAACGTGTTTAGGATTATGGTATCCCAAAGGAACGGGTGTAGAAACCATAGTGTATGCCGACTCGGATCATGCCGGTGACTATGTCGATAGAAAAAGTACAAGTGGTATTTGCACTTTTGTTGGACATTGTCTCACCTCATGGTTTGCAAAGAAGCAAACGGCCTTAGCCATCTCAACTACTGAAGCCGAGTACGTCTCAGCCGGAAAGGCATGTCAACAAGCTCTTTGGATGAAGCAAGCTCTCGTAGATTACGGAATTCATCTCAACGACATTGTGATACTTTGCGACAACAAAGGAGCCATCGATCTCAGCAAGAATCCCGTTCAATATGCTCGTACAAAGCATATTGAAATCCGTCATCACTTTCTTCGCGACAATGTTCAAAAAGGGAACATTTCTATTGAGAAAGTATCCTCCAAAGACAACATTGCCGACATCTTAACTAAGCCTCTTAAACGAGAACCTTTTAATCTTCTTAGACTTGGTTTAGGGTTAATGGAACCAAACATTAGGATAAACATAGCCTAAAACATTAGAATAGTCAAACCAAAACAATTTTGCTTTGTATCTGCTACTGTAGCCACGGCACCAAATGACAACACGGACGGAACCAAATATTTGGTGCCGTCTGGTCCGTGGTGTCTACAGAAGCAAAACTGCAATATACATAACATCCTCTTCCTCACAACCCACTTTACCAAAACGTATAAAACTTAAACCAAGCTCATTATTGTCACCTTCCCACTCACTAATCACTAAAGATAACATCATTGTAAGTATCCTAACTACATTTCATCTCTTAATTCTGAGTCTAGGATTCTTATTTATGCACAAAACTATCACAAATCATTACATGGGGTTTTATGTATGCTTTTATACCAAATATGAATTCAATTGGCAAATTGCATAACTAGTCATTGAAATTAGGTACTACATTATCATATTGCATAAAAAAATCATGCTTCCCACTAATTGATAGATAATGAATATAAGGCCTTATTCAAACAACCAAACACCCCATGTCAAAAGTTTTGAAAAGCTTCTCACTTGTAGGAAAACAATTTTTTTTTCTTTCATTGATAATACAAATAGAAACGTTAAATTTTCATCACTTGCATGCTCTTGAATACTAAAGGTATTGCATAACTAATATGCATTCCCGGGTATATTCAAATGAAGCCACATTGAATTAGGAGCATTTGGGTTATCTCATGGTATTTGCCAAACACCCCACTAAAACCATTTTTGTGCATAAAATGAGTCGAGATAACCGCAACTCCAAATTGTTTTCATATAGACACACACTAGAACCAAATACGTTAAAATTCATTCTCACTTTTAACATATTAATTCTTGTCCTTAGGAATAACCATGGTAGCCGCAAGATTCTATGATCACAAAGACACCCTTAACTACATTCCCAAACACCACAAAACCAAAGGACTTACCAAGGAACAAGTAGAAATATTTAAGGGTCTAGAATCAAGGTATTTCCATGAGGGTAGAACCATTCACTCATCCTTCCTTGAAAACACCAATCTTCGTGAAGAACTAGCCGCCATTCAATTCGATTATCTTCTTGACATCGATGAACCAATCTGTCCTAGGTTTGTGTTAGAATTCTATGCTAGTGTGACTGGCTTTAGTGATGAAGACGATGATGAATTTTGTCTTAGGTTTAGAATCAATCAAAACGACTACACCATCACCTTAGGAAACTTTGCTCAAGTGCTAGGAATTCCCAACCGAGGAACATGTGTCTACACGGATAAGTGGTCACTCACCGCCCTTGATGCAATCAATGACCGCTCTTCACCTTACCAAACCCGTTTGGCCGACAAGGATGCCATCCGTGAACACCTTTTTAACCCAAAAAATGATACAACCCGAGTTACCCGAAAGGGAAAAGAGGTAAACCGAGATCCATATGGAATGGAGCTAAATGAACTTAAACCCGAATTTAAAAATAGGAGGAGCTACTTAGAGCCAACGTCATTAGCACCATAGGAAATAGGGATCACATAAACGCATGTCTTTGTCACATGCTCTACAACTTGTCCACCCGACAACCATTCAACTTAGCCTACTACATAGCTAGGAGAATGATTGATATTCCAACTCAAGGATTGGTTGCTCTTCCGTACGGGATGCTTCTCACCCGTCTCTATAGAAACTTCGCACCAATTCCACCAACCCCAAAAGGGATGCACCTCCACTATGAACTCATTCCTCACATCTTTGTACCTTTGAGTGATGCACGAGTTGCTAAGACAAAAGGCAAGAGAGCAAAACCTCCAACTCCATCATCTTCATCATCAAATAGCTCCGAGGATGGTCTTCCTAGCTCTCGTCTCCCACCTCATGAGTATTATGCGTCTCTTCCCGAGATTGAAAATGAATCAGCAGAATTCAAGCAAACTAAGGGAATGTTCAAGTGCCTTGGTAGGATGATGAACAAGATTTACAAGAAGTTGGACAAATGAGGGTACTTTAAGGAGTGTTTGGAACAATGCATTATCGTTAATGTTTGATACTATTTAGTTGTTTTTATTATGTAGGATGATAATATAACTTAAAACAATGTCGTATGCTAACAATCTTATGCAGGGGGATAGCACAAGTATGCTATCAAATTTTACCCATTTTTACTATAATGTGAAAATCACTAGGCCTTGCTCAAAATACATGCTCCACTATGTTTATACATGTGTTATTTGATTTTTCTAACTAGAAATGTTTAGTATAACAACTTTTGAGAAAAATTTCAGGTTTCGGAAATGTCCCCGACACCTAAAAACGTACTCTGTCCATTTTTCTGCACTTCACGGATCAGACGGCACCATAAATTTGGTACCGTCTGTTATGTAAAATGGTACCGCCGTACCTGTACAGGCGGATCAGATGGCACCCTTTTTAGGGTACCGGCCGTGTATGATTTTGGTGTCGTGGATCCTCCAGGTATTTTTCTGAATTTCGACTCTTTCGTGATTCCAAATTACCATCCATCACTTATAAATCAATCTTAACTAGTATATACTCTTATTAGAACTAGTATAATTCACTTAGGTATATAAGAAATCCATTTCCCACCAAAATTCAAAAATTTGAAAAATCCACCCAAGGAGCCCTTTTGCATAAAGGAAGGAACCAAATTTTTGGTACCTTCAAATCCGTGGATGATCTGATTCTTAGGAAGTTCCACTCATTAGAACACATTTATTGCAAATCTTTTCTTCTTCACTCCATCTCTCTTGTATGGATTGACTTGGGTGATATGACTAGCATTCAACCCACTTCCAAATCACTAGGAACCTCATCTCTTCAATGGTTTAACATCAAATCAAACACATTTCTCCATAATTTTTCACTTCTATAAATTGAGAGGTTTTACCATGATCATCCTCACACCTTCTTCATTATTACTATCATCTAGCAAAGAAAAACCCAAGTCAAAAATGACAAAATTATCTCCAAAACCTTGCAAGAAGACCACTAGAATTAGCGTAAGGCCTTGTTTCTTCGTTAACCTTAGCTCCTCATCCGAGTCTTCTCCACTCACAATCTCATCTCCCATCCGAGATGATACAAGTCTTACCTTGGCTACACCAAATCAATCACACATTGTGATCACAACTCCACCACCTACAAAAACACCAACTTCACCTCCACCGGCACCCATCCAAACATCCAAAACACCATCACCACCTTCACCACAAAGGTCTCCTACTCTCATGCCTATGGAGTTATTCTCCACTCCACAACTTCACCACATCCTTTCTTGGAGGACTTGGATGACTTGCCTCCTAGGCCAAATCATCCACCACCATTGCCATCTTTTGGCACAATTGAGCAAATAGCTCATGAATCACCAATGTAAAACCTGAAAATCAAAAATCTGAATAAAGACTAAAATACCCTTGGAACTAAAATTTATAAAATACGTAAAATATATTTATAACATTTAAAGAAATTAAAAGTTAACTTGCGAATATTTAGAAACCTAACTAAAATATATTACGTAATTGATTTTGGTACGACGAAGAATTAATGTTTCGTAAATGATTTGGGTCGTGTTTGTTTGTGTTCGTGAGCCAAGGGCCGAAGCCCATTTGTTGCGTGTGATGGTGTGACCGGTTGGACCCAAACCAAACCCAATTCCCTTTCCTATTTTAACTCAAATACTACAACTATATATACCATACATAATCATAAGTTTGGAACCCTAGTTTATTTTCCTCTTTCTTTTTCTTTTCTCCCTATTCGGCCGAGACTCAACAAACACCCTTGGTGTTGAATTTTTGCTTCAACGAGTTAAGGTATAACGTTTATTCGACTTCCTTTAACATACCTTGCATGTATATGTCAAGTTATATTTTGTTTACTCGAGTTTTCTTGTTTCTTTTGTTGGCCGAGAGGTGTAAAACAAAACCAAGACAAACCCTAATTAATTTAACCTTGTAACTAATAAGAGACATGTAACATAAGATGTAATATTGAATCGGGTTATGTTTGTGTCGATTTAATGAGGACCGAATCTTATGAGTTAGGACCGAACCATGTTTAACTTTCGAATAAGGTGTATAAACTTGATAACTTGAATATGTGAAGTGTTTAGATGAGCTAAGACTAGTGTAAAACCTAATATCCGAAACCCTAGATTGAACCGAAACGTATATATAAGTTTTGAAGATGCATTAATTAAGTAAAGGTTATGTTAACGTAAACCCTAGTTTTGATATGATAATTTAATAAGTTATGCTAAACCCTAATAGAGTAAATGTGTAATTAATACGAGTAATAAGTAACTTATATGTCACATAAAATCATGAACGTATATGGTGAAACATAAAAGGAAAGATTATTTTGTGACGTGTTAGGTTAAGTAACGAGTCATTAAAAGAAGTAACATGTAAGTTGATGTATATTAATGAGATATTAAACAATGAGAAACCCTAAACTTTAATAAAAGACATATGAACTTTAATTTACGATATTAATATTAAAACCTTTAAGTCTCATCTAATTATAGAAACCCTAAAATATTAAAAGATCATTTTGACGATTGTGGAATCATTAATAATAATATACGACATGAATGTATATAGGTTCTGTGAAGAAGGAGTAATTCTTTGATTTCCCTGTTTCGACTTTTGATCTTTTGCTTTGGAATAAGGTACGGATATTCTGTCTTACTTTAAGACACCTATGTTATCGTACAAACATTCTGACCTTTTCAGTAAAGGTTTCGTATAAAGTTTCTTTTCGTTTTCATATTAGGATTTCCTAAGCCTTTGCTATGAACCCTAATGTGTCTATTTGAGCTGTTGCTTATCTGAACTTTGATTTTTGAATCATAAAACATTTGATTTTGAACCATATGATATGAAGACCTTGATTTTGAAAACATGATTAAACATTTGATAAAATATGATCTATGTCAGTTATGACATTCTTATTTGACCTCAGATAGTTTGACACCCGAGCCAATTATTAACTAGTCATGGGGGTTCCATGTCCGTGTCAGCAAATGCACTTCTGACATGACTCTAGGGCAGTAGAGTGAAGTTCTGCCACGTCCCTTATCTGTTATCTGTTATGAGCTCAGTTTGAATTATATTATTAAAGTATGTCTGTGGGGCGTATGGGTGCATCCTAGATCTGTTATATGCTATATATTATATGTTTATGCTATATGTTGTCTGATGATTGATGCTGCGTGCATGCACGTCCTTCATAACTCTGGTAGGTCTCCCCTACAATTGTTGCCTTATGTGATTATGATATGTTTCTGATATGGCATATGTGTCTGGGCTTGAGGTAGTTAGCTATAAAACTTATTCTTATATTCTGATTTATCTTTTGAAATGAATATGACTTCACTATTTTTCTTTCACTTTATTTCGTATTCGTTTTCGTTTCGTATTCGTTTTGCTTGTATATCTCTTCACTGGGCTTTTGAAGCTCAGCCGCACTTTTCTTTTCTTCCGCGGCAGGTATCTAAGCATTGGAGCTGGGTATTGCTTTGGGATGAGTGCTGAGTGGACTTACCTTAGAGATTTTAGCTTTGATCTTATGATGCCATTTAGACTTTATATTTTAGACATTTCGTTTGGAGTTACTTTTCCGCTGGGGCCTATGTATTGAAGTCATTTTGACTTGGATTATTTCAATATTTATGTTGAGATTTCTTTTGGATTATATGTTTTCTTTGATATGACACCATTACTTGTGATTCCTTTACCCTTGTCGGGTCGGGGCGTTACAATTTATGGCATCAGAGCCCAGGTTTACGACTTGTAGTCAGGACCTGTGACATATGGAGCCTAGGTTTTGAGACCTTAGAGCTTAGGATTTGACCTGTGAGGATTTGGGTAGACTTTAGGATTCCTGCGTGTTTTCATTTCGTATCTCACCTTTGTTCATTTTGCTAACCGTTTAGATGGTTCGAACTCGTACTACTGGTGGCGCGGATGGAGACGATGATGCTGTTAACATGGATGATGCGATTGCGAATGCTCTCAACTCTCTTTTCCCTGGTTTGACTACACCTGAGATGATGGAACAAGTGATCAACAACATTCGTAATCAGAATGGTGCTTCGGGTGGTGGTGGAGGAAATCAACCCGTTGGTATTCATACTTGGCTCGAGCGTTTCGGTAAGCTGAAGCCTCTTTCGTTTAGCACTGCTGCTACTCCTACTGAGGCTGAGGACTGGATCACTCATATTGAGAAGCTATTTGAAGTACTGGGTTGTGGAGACGAGTTTAAGACTCGTTTGGCTTCATTCAAATTGGAAGGTGATGCTTTGAGTTGGTGGAAGGCGCTCAAACAAGCAAGAGGAGGAGACGCTTTTGCTGTGACTTGTACTTGGACTGAGTTTCGGACTATCTTCTATAACCGTTACTTCCCTGATGCTGAGCAGCAAAGGTATGAGAGGGATTATCAGGCGATCTACCAGTTTGATCATGAGAACTCTAATGAGTACATGGGTAGATTCATGAGGTTGGTGAGTTTTGTGGGAGCGATTGCTGGAGATGGTAGGCGTCAAGCTAAGCACTTCAAGTGGGGACTGAAGAAGTGGGTGTTGTACCGATTGCTTAATATTGAGTATGAGAATGTGTCGGCCTGCAATGACGCAGCTCGTAACATTGAGATCTTTCATGAGGTTTCGGGTTCTAACAAGCGTAATCGCGATGGTGATCGGATTCAAGGTAGGACTCAAGGCAATGACTATAAGGGAAACTCTGGTAGGAGTTATGATTCGAGAGGTCAAGTGGATAGGAGTTATGATCAGCGGGGTCAGTCGGGAAGGAATGTTGACACTGGGCGCTCTGAGACGAGGGGTCAAGATAATAGAAATGCTGGTAGAAATGGAAGTGATCATCAGAACCAAGGTAACAATAACCAGCGTTACAACAGGGATCAGCCAGCTCGAGGAACAAATCAGGGTCGTGCGTCAGGATCTTCTAGTCAGCAGAGGACAGCTGAGGTTTTGCCACCCCCACCCATTTGTACTACTTGTGGAAAGGCTCATCCAGGGCAGTGTTTCAAGGCCACTGGTGGATGTTTCTCTTGTGGTTCCACTACTCACAAGATTAAAGATTGCCCTAAGAAGAATCCGGCAGTTCCTGGAAACTACACAAGCCGCCGACTACTACTGGACGTGTTTATGCTACTACTCGTAATCAGGCGGAGCGAACTTCAGGTACCATTACGGGCACTCTTTTCATTGATGATTTTGTTGTCTTCGTTTTATTTGATACTGGCGCCACACACTCCATTATATCTATCACATCTGCTAAGAAACTTAATATGAAGCCCAAACCGTTAACAAATCACTTATCGATTTCTACGCCTATGAAAAATCATGTGATCATTGATCATAAATACGTTAAGTGTCCTCTTCGTTTTGATGATCGTATTCGCTTTGCAAATCTGTATCCTCTCAATATGGTCGACTTTGATATCATTCTAGGCATGGATTGGTTGGCTTACCATAGAGCTTCAATCGATTGCTATGCTAGAACGGTGATCTTTGGAGACGTAAAACATCCTGAATTCGTTTATCATGGTTCTCAACCCCTTAAATCTGTTAAGCTCATTTCCGCTATGAAGGCACGGATCATGATTGCTCATGGGTGCCAAGGTTTTCTAGCATCTGTTAAGGACATATCTTTGGAGAATCCTAGCATTGAAAATCTTTCAGTTGTTTGCGAATTTGCTGACGTTTTTCCCGATGAACTCCCTGGACTTCCCCCAGCTCGAGAAGTTGAGTTTAGCATTGAGTTAATTCCTGGTGCTGAATCGATTTCGAAGGCTCCGTATCGTATGGCACCTGTAGAACTGAAGGAGTTGAAGGAATAGCTGCAAGAGATGATAGAAAGTGGATTTATTCGCCCCAGTGTTTCGCCATGGGGTGCACCTGTCTTGTTTGTGAAGAAGAAGGATGGAAGCATGTGTCTATGTATCGACTATCATGAACTCAATCGTATTACCATTCGTAACCGTTATCCTCTGCCGCGTATAGATGACTTGTTTGATCAACTGCAAGGAGCTAAGTTCTTTTCAAAGATTGACCTGAGGTCTGGCTACCATCAGTTACGTGTGAAGGAGCAAGATGTTCCTAAGACCGCGTTTCGTAACAGATATGGTCATTACGAATTTCTCGTTATGCCTTTTGGTTTGACCAATGCGCCTGTTGTGTTTATGGACCTGATGAATCGTGTTTTCCATGAGTTTCTCGACAAGTTCGTTATTGTTTTTATCGACGACATTTTGGTTTACTCTAAGTCTGAAGAAGAGCATGAAGAACATCTTCGTATAGTTTTGGAGATTTTGAGGAAGAAGAAGTTGTACGCCAAATTTTCGAAGTGCGAATTTTGGTTGAGACAAGTTTCTTTCCTTGGTCATATCGTATCAGCTGATGGTATTACCATGGATCCGTCTAAAGTTGAGGCTATCACTAAATGGCCAAGACCTACGACAGTGACTGAGGTCAGGAGTTTTCTTGGACTTGCTGGTTACTATAGACGTTTTGTTGAAGGTTTCTCTCGCTTAGCTCTACCCCTAACCCAACTGATGAGGAAAGGTGAAAAGTTTGTATGGACGGATGAACGAGAGAAGAGTTTTGAAGAATTGAAACGGAGATTGGTGTCGGCTCCTATTTTGACTCTTCCAACGGGTTCTGGAGGATTTCAAATTTACAGCGATGCATCTAAGAAGGGATTAGGCTGTGTTTTGATGCAACATGGAAAGGTAATAGCTTATGCTTCGAGACAGCTAAAACCTTATGAGGAGAATTACCCAACCCATGATCTTGAGTTAGCTGCGGTGGTGTTTGCGTTGAAGATTTGGAGACATTATTTGTATGGAGAGGCGTGTGATATATTTACTGATCATAAGAGTCTCAAGTATATTTTCACTCAGAAGGAACTTAACATGAGACAAAGAAGATGGTTAGAACTTCTAAAGGATTATGACACTAACATTCAGTACCATCCAGGTAAGGCTAACGTAGTTGCTGACGCACTTAGCCGGAAATCAGGCATTCTTGCGAGTATCAAGACTGAGCCTAGGATTTTGCGTGACTTAGAGAGTTTGGATGTTGAGTTGTGTGTACGAGGTTTTGATGGATACTGGGCTAGTATGAAGGTGGAGTCGAACCTTATACTGCAAATTAAAGGAGCTCAGAAAGATGACGGCGAGCTGTGGGCCGTGGTGCAAAATGTTGAAGAAGGTAAGCAGGCGGAGTTTAAGGTTGATAATGACGGTATTGTATGGTATGGAGATAGGCTTTGTGTTCCCAATGATCAGGTACTTCGTGAGAAAGTTATGACTGAAGCTCATAGTTCTCCTTTCACTATTCATCCTGGTTCTACCAAGATATATAGGGATTTGAAGCAGTACTTTTGGTGGAACGGCATGAAGCAAGATGTGGCGACGTTTGTGTCGAAGTGTATGATTTGTCAGCAGGTTAAGATTGAACATCAGAGGGCTAGTGGATTGTTACAGCCATTGGATATTCCAACATGGAAGTGGGATAAGATATCTATGGATTTTGTGACTGGACTACCTCTTACTAGGAAGAAACATGATGCGATTTGGGTGGTTGTTGATCGACTAACCAAATCTGCTCATTTCTTGCCAATCAGAAAGGATTATGGTATTGGTAAATTGGCGGAGATTTTTCAGCAAGAGATCATTAGACTGCATGGTACTCCGGCATCTATTGTGTCCGATAGAGATCCGCGTTTTACTTCTCGTTTCTGGAAGGGTTTGCAGAAAGCTTGGGGTACTCGACTTAACTTTAGTACGGCATTTCATCCTCAAACAGATGGTCAGTCAGAGAGGACTATACAGACCTTAGAGGATATGCTAAGGGCTTGTGCTTTAGAATGGACTGGTAGTTGGGATGAATATTTATGTTTAGTAGAGTTTGCTTATAACAACAGTTGGCATGCTAGCATTAAGGCGGCACCGTTTGAACTTCTTTATGGAAGGAAATGTAGAGCACCTATTTGTTGGGACGAAGTAGGTGAGCGTTTGATTGAAGGACCGGAAATGATCGAGATCACTAATGAGAAAGTAACTGTGGCTAGAGAGAAATTGAAGGAAGCTAGGTCTCGTCAGAAAAGTTATGCTGATAAGCATCGTCGTGATTTAGAATTTCGGGTTGGAGATCGTGTGTTTTTGAAAGTTTCGCCGTTTAGAGGCGTGAAACGTTTTGGAATCAAGGGCAAGCTCAGTCCTCGATTTATTGGACCGTTTGAGATACTAGAACGAATAGGAGAAGTTTCGTATCGTTTAGCACTTCCGCCTCAGTTATCGCATGTTCATGACGTTTTCCATGTATCACTCCTAAGGGGATACAACTATCATCCGTTACACGTTGCTTCTTATCCGTTTGATCAAATTCAATCCGATATGTCTTTATCTGAAGAACCAGAAGTTATTCTGGAAAGACAAGAAAGAGTTATGAGGAATAAAGTTATTCCATTCGTTAAGATTCTTTGGAAAAATCAACCTGAACGTGAGGCTACTTGGGAAACCGAGGAGTCGATGCGTGCTAGTTATCCTCATTTCTTTGAATAGTTTGGTATGTTCTCATTTCGTTTTCGTTTTCATTTTCATTTCGTTTCATTCAATTTTCGAGGACGAAAATTTTTCTTTAGAGGGGAAGAATTGGAAAACCTGAAAATCAAAAATCTGAATAAAGACTAAAATACCCTTGGAACTAAAATTTATAAAATACGTAAAATATATTTATAACATTTAAAGAAATTAAAAGTTAACTTGCGAATATTTAGAAACCTAACTAAAATATATTACGTAATTGATTCTGGTACGACGAAGAATTAATGTTTCGTAAATGATTTGGGTCGTGTTTGTTTGTGTTCGTGAGCCAAGGGCCGAAGCCCATTTGTTGCGTGTGATGGTGTGACCGGTTGGACCCAAACCAAACCCAATTCCCTTTCCTAGTTTAACTCAAATACTACAACTATATATACCATACATAATCATAAGTTTGGAACCCTAGTTTATTTGCCTCTTTCTTTTTCTTTTCTCCCTATTCGGCCGAGACTCAACAAACACCCTTGGTGTTGAATTTTTGCTTCAACGAGTTAAGGTATAACGTTTATTCGACTTCCTTTAACATACCTTGCATGTATATGTCAAGTTATATTTTGTTTACTCGAGTTTTCTTGTTTCTTTTGTTGGCCGAGAGGTGTAAAACAAAACCAAGACAAACCCTAATTAATTTAACCTTGTAACTAATAAGAGACATGTAACGTAAGATGTAATATTGAATCGGGTTATGTTTGTGTCGATTTAATGAGGACCGAATCTTATGAGTTAGGACCGAACCATGTTTAACTTTCGAATAAGGTGTATAAACTTGATAACTTGAATATATGAAGTGTTTAGATGAGCTAAGACTAGTGTAAAACCTAATATCCGAAACCCAAGATTGAACCAAAACGTATATATAAGTTTTGAAGATGCATTAATTAAGTAAAGGTTATGTTAACGTAAACCCTAGTTTTGATATGATAATTTAATAAGTTATGCTAAACCCTAATAGAGTAAATGTGTAATTAATACGAGTAATAAGTAACTTATATGTCACATAAAATCATGAACGTATATGGTGAAACATAAAAGGAAAGATTATTTTGTGACGTGTTAGGTTAAGTAACGAGTCATTAAAAGAAGTAACATGTAAGTTGATGTATATTAATGAGATATTAAAGAATGAGAAACCCTAAACTTTAATAAAAGACATATGAACTTTAATTTACGATATTAATATTAAAACCTTTAAGTCTCATCTAATTATAGAAACCCTAAAATATTAAAAGATCATTTTGACGATTATGGAATCATTAATAATAATATACGACATGAATGTATATAGGTTCTGTGAAGAAGGAGTAATTCTTTGATTTCCCTGTTTCGACTTTTGATCTTTTGCTTTGGAATAAGGTACGGATATTATGTCTTACTTTAAGACACTTATGTTATCGTACAAACATTCTGACCTTTTCAGTAAAGGTTTCGTATAAAGTTTCTTTTCGTTTTCATATTAGGATTTCCTAAGCCTTTGCTATGAACCCTAATGTGTCTATTTGAGCTGTTGCTTATCTGAACTTTGATTTTTGAATCATAAAACATTTGATTTTGAACCATATGATATGAAGACCTTGATTTTGAAAACATGATTAAACATTTGATAAAATATGATCTATGTCAGTTATGACATTCTTATTTGACCTCAGATAGTTTGACACCCGAGCCAATTATTAACTAGTCATGGGGGTTCCATGTCCGTGTCAGCAAATGCACTTCTGACATGACTCTAGGGCAGTAGAGTGAAGTTCTGCCACGTCCCTTATCTGTTATCTGTTATGAGCTCAGTTTGAATTATATTATTGAAGTATGTCTGTGGGGCGTATGGGTGCATCCTAGATCTGTTATATGCTATATATTATATGTTTATGCTATATGTTGTCTGATGATTGATGCTGCGTGCATGCACGTCCTTCATAACTCTGGTAGGTCTCCCCTACAATTGTTGCCTTATGTGATTATGATATGTTTCTGATATGGCATATGTGTCTGGGCTCGAGGTAGTTAGCTATAAAACTTATTCTTATATTCTGATTTATCTTTTGAAATGAATATGACTTCACTATTTTTCTTTCACTTTATTTCGTATTCGTTTTCGTTTCGTATTCGTTTTGCTTGTATATCTGTTCACTGGGCTTTTGAAGCTCAGCCGCACTTTTCTTTTCTTCCGTGGCAGGTATCTAAGCATTGGAGCTGGGTATTGCTTTGGGATGAGTGCTGAGTGGACTTACCTTAGAGATTTTAGCTTTGATCTTATGATGCCATTTAGACTTTATATTTTAGACATTTCGTTTGGAGTTACTTTTCCGCTGGGACCTATGTATTGAAGTCATTTTGACTTGGATTATTTCAATATTTATGTTGAGATTTCTTTTGGATTATATGTTTGCTTTGATATGACACCATTACTTGTGATTCCTTTACCCTTGTCGGGTCGGGGCGTTACAACCAAGGTCATCTTTTGACCCAAACGCCCCATTAGGGCCAAAACCTCTTCTCTTCCACCCCATTTACAAAGACATTCATGGTCCTTTGTATGGGGATCATCCACTCCCAACATCAATGTCCCCTCATCTTGAGGACATTGAGGAGTGCATGTGGGATGCCAATCCTACTAGAGAGGAGATTCAAGCGGAACTCCACAACCTCCACCAATTCAAAGGCATGGTGGATTCTCACTTAAGTGAGACTATGCAAATGCAAAATGCTTTGCTTGCCTCCATCATGACCACCCCAAACATTCCCAACACCACCAACACATCTACCATTCCACCACCACAACCTCCCCAAACATTCTACCCTCCTAGGCATTATTGCTCAACTTGTGAGCAAACGGCCCAAACCATGGAAAGGACCCGGGTTATGGTCCATGACTTCCAAGAAGAAATGAGGTTCATCCTCAATCATATCCTTGAGCGCCTCAACGCTCTTTCTCATTCACCATCTAACTAGGATGGTCATAGATTAGCATTTCTAGTTCTTCTTTTCTTAGGATTATTTTCTTTTTCTTGTACTAAAACACATCATTGTGTTCCCATTTCATGATCTTTATTCATGAAAATTTTAACAAATGAAGGGTGTTTCTATTATAGTGTTGGTGCTTTTACATAGTGTTTGGAAATGCTTGTGAATGATTATTATTACTAACATTTTTTTTGTAGCTTTATTTTCACAATCCATGTATCTTCCCATTAAGTACCCAATTTAGCGGGAGCTTTGATCAAGGGGGAGGTAATGGTTCGGGCTCATTACATTCCACATCGCCTCTTCTTTTTGTTGAAGACAAAAAGGGGGAGAAAATATAGAACTTGATTATATTTTGACTTTTCTAAAAAAGTCAAACAGGATACATCATTGGTAATACTTGACTTTTCTTAAAAAGTCAACTGCATACTTTGACTTTCTGAAAAAGTCAACATCATGCATCAACTAGTGAATACTTTGACTTTCTGAAAAAGTCAAACATCATACACTTGCATTATCACTCTCTTTTCAAGTTCTAAAACTAATATTTTTATAACTCTTGTACAAACTTTGTATCTTTTATAAAAATAAAATTTATATTTTGTCCTCAACAAAAAGGGGGAGATTGTTAATACAAATATCGTCATTAAACGTTATTTATATTTTTTCTTTAACTAAGTTTTGTTAACGACAAAAGTAAATTTAATTTGTATAAAAGCTTAAAGCTTGTCAAGTTTAATAGATATTAAAACAAGCTTTTTCAAACAATATATTCATCATTCAAGCATTTACATTTATGATTAGTAACATCTTGATATGACTCTAATCATTATGTATGATAGTAGTTTTTAGAATGTGTTAGGTTCTTAAAACCAAACACTACTTAAGTACTTGCATATTTCTAAAAATAGAAATACAACATATGACATCATGTGATGCATCATGGAAATCATTGGAAGATTTCATTAGATATTTGGTGTGGATTTGTACTCTTCATATCTTGCACAATCTCACTTAGATAGAGTTGACTTTGGCAAGATTTGATATCTTGGCTGTCAGACCCGGCGGTACCAATTTGGTACACGGGCGGAACCCTTTAAAGGGTTCCGCGGTCCGTGGACGCTCCTGTCCATTTTGGCTATAAATATCAATGCCAAGCCAAGTAGTTTTTCATCCCTTTCTACTATACTCTCATACATATCTTCTCTCTAACCTTTCTAACTCAGTTTCATATCATATTAGTGATCTCTTTTGTAGCAAAGAAGATCAAGTCACATTCAAGCTTCAACGAGAAGTTGGAAGTCTTGTTTGTTTAGTGTTGTATGATCTAGTGTTGATTCATACTTCATTGTTGTATTAAACCATCATAATCTTGTGAGTGTGAGTGGTTAGTATTTTAGTCCTCAAAATACATTGTGTGTGGGAGTAGTTGTACCCTTGGAAAGAACTCGACATCTAGCTTAGTGTCGGAAATAGTGTAAGCGAAGTGTAAAGGTTTTCTCCGCCGGTGAAAGGAGCTTGTTGACTAGTGAAGTTAAACTCTCGAGTGTGAGACTCGGGGAGTGGAGTAAGGCAAGGAGAAAGAGTCCTTGTAGACCGAACCACTATAAACAACTTGTTGTGGTTTGATCATTTCTTTCCTTATTTACTTATTACATATTGCTTGCATATTTCATTAACATACTCAAGATCAATATCAATTGATCTTTCAATAAGTTTCAAAACAAAGTTTTTAATTGGTAAACTATTCAACCCCCCTTCTAGTTTTCTACAATAACTTTCTTGTAAAAATTGTGTTAGTCTCTTTTAACACTTTTTGTTTCGACAAAAAGGGGGAGAAGAAAGTAAAAACTACAAATTCAAACTTTTACGAATTTTAGCTTTTCCATAAAATAATTTTATGTTTTGTCATCAACAAAAAGGGGGAGATTGTTAATACAAATAAGCCGTAAAAACGTTTATTTATATTTTACGATCTTCTAATGTTTTGTCGATAACAAACGTAAAATCATTTTAGAATACGTAAATAGTTTGAGTTAATAGTTTCCTAACACACTTACGTTTTCACATAAAACACTAAAACAAGTATAAGTGATTTTATGTTACATATGTACAACAACTAGTGTTTACATATTGGGTTAGAATATACTTAAACTAAGTATACTAAAATGGGTAAAAACAAATATATACTAAATGGGTAAAAACAAGTATATACTAAATGGGTAAAAACTAGCAAATGGTTTTGACCCATAATCCATGGTTTTATATATACCACTTAACCAAGTTCATTGTATCTAGAATGAAAACCATGGATCAACCCATAACCCATGACCCATGACCCATAACCAAAAATACCCATGGGCAAAGAGGAGCGTTCCACGGATCCCTGACTTTGTGCTAGCCGAATCCCAAGTGGAAGGGATCCGTGGGATCCGTGGAACAGTAGAGAATTTTCTCTATAAATAGAGAGCCATTTCTTCTTTTCTATTAATCACTTTACACACATACTTTCCCCAAGTATTCTAACCCTCTAACCTCATATCCAAGTAATCTATGTAGTTTGTCTTTTGTTTTTGTGTGATCTTCTAGGTTCCTCTTAAAGGAGAGATCACCACTTCTTGAAGATGTGCAAGCTCAAGTCCATGAGTTGCAATGCTTCGTCATCATCAAGACAACTAAGGTTCTCTTGTTGATAGTTCTTCCTTTCTCCATAGATATTGGGTTAAAGGCATTAGTGAAGGATGCCGAAAGTGTCAAGACGAAAGCATTAGTGAAAGGTGCTTATCGTTCGTGTCAAGAGCATTAGTGAAGAATGCTATAGGTGTCAAGACGAAGGCATTAGTGAAGGGTGCCAAGCGTTGTGTCAAAGGCATTAGTGAAGGATGCCGAAGAATCAAATCAAGTAGCATTTGGGAAGAATGCCTAGGTCGTATAATCGATGAGGTGCATCGTTATACATATAAGTATTTGTTTATTTACAAGTATGGTGATATCCTTGATGGTGTTGTAACAAGGAGTAGATCTCCTTGAGATTAGGTGTTGTGTCGTGAAGGGTAGTAGTTCCTCCATAGTAATGGAACTAGGTGCTTAGCCTAGTACCTAATAAAGGGTAGGCGACGTTGTGATAGGATTAGTTCTCCTAAGGTGTGAAAGAACTCGGTGGTTAGCCTAGCACCGTATAAAGGGTAGGCGACATTGTGTTAGGTGTGGTTCGCCTTGGTGTGAAAGAACTCGGTATTTAGCTTTGTACCGGAAAAAGGTTAAGCGACATTGTGAAGGCTTCTCCGCCATAAGGAGTTGGTGTAGTGCTTACGAACTCTCGAGTAGGTGACTCGGGGAGTAGAGTAGGGCAAGGAAGGTGTCTTTGTAGCCGAACCACTATAAATAACTTGTGTCGTGGTGATGTGCTTCTTACTCTTTATCTTTCATTACACGTTTATATATCTATCTATCAACGTCCAACATAAACAACCAAATAGATTGACATAAGTCGATCTAAATATTTAAAAGGAAGTTTTAAATTGGTAAAACTATTCAACCCCCCCTTCTAGTTTTCCACACTTGACTTTGGCCATTTTCTTAGTATATTCTCGCCTTTTCGTCCGAATAAGTGTCATTCCAGCATTTTGCCTTCAAGATACCTAAAAGTGAAAAGGAACGATATTAAGTAATAACGGATACAAAAGTGATCAAATAAGGGCTTAAACGACCCCTCAAAAAGGTACATTTTAAAACCTTATCAAATATCCCTACACTTGGTATTTGCTTGTCCTCAAGCAAATGTGCTTTTAGCCAATTAATTTATAAGTTAGGGGTCATGAAGCATTGGTTTAGAACAATCCACAACACATATAAGCCCCACAAAAGTCATAACAAGCACGGAAATTACATACTAGCACCTCACATGGGGTGTTTGGATACTCACATCTCTCAGGTGTATATGAAATATAACAAGTTGGAAATGGAAGATAAACACTCATTAACCGGTCCTAGTACATAGATTACCATAGGCTTGAGACTAAATCAAACCTCCATCGCTTTGGCGTAAGCACCTAGGAAAGACTATCAAAGAGGTCTTTTAAAGGGTTGTAACATTAGGCTTATGGTAGGGAAACAAAGGGTTTGGTGGGATAGGCTATTTAGTGGTGGCAAGTCAAAAATCTCTATGTTACAAGCATGCGAAGAATGGCATTGCTAAGCCAAGACTCGACACTCTAGACTCTAGATAACGGAAACAAACAAACATAAATTAAAGATAGATGTAGGATGGTAGCCCGTATATTTTTTTTTCAACACTCTATTTTTTTCTTTTCTCTTTTTCTATTTTTTTCGATTTTTTTTATTTTTTATTATTTTTTTAATACACTTTTACTCTGCCATCCTCTACGGTAACATCAAAATGATAGGGATTTATAGGCACATCCCTACACTTGAGTTTTTATTACTCTAACACTAATTAGACCCGAATTGAAAAGATCAAAACACTTGAAGTACATTATTACGCAAATAAAGGGAATTTGAATTTAACGTTCCCTTCCCGTCATTTCATAAACTTTAACTTTTCCCATGAGTCCCAATCGTCCCAAAACTGTGTACAAAGGATATGACTCGACTTAACAACTTATGCAAGCAACAAGATAATTGAACTAAGGGTTTAGTGTGATAACAATAATGCACTAAAAGTGAGTGCATACAAGGTAGGCTAAGGCGATTTGGGTGTACATTTGGGGGTGGGGTGTAAACAATGCTCTTTATTGATATTCCGGAAAACCGAAACATCACGAGAACCGCGAAAAGGATAGGCTCTGAGGGGTTAACTAGGGGTATCGTGTACTAAAGATGAGTACGACGCAAAGGTGTGGGGGAATTACTCAACCGATGTGGAAGAAGCAATTATATTACGGGTATTGAACAAGGGTTATCCTAAGCCTCTTATCATTTAGTTATTCCTAACTACACAAGTATAGTCTTACTAGCGATCTTAGAATGCATCACAAAACAAGTTCTAGAATCTATTATACTACCGGTTCACTCACTAAGCATTAAAGATGAATGCTTTAATTCTTACTAATCTAAGGGTGATCCTCACATTTTGGGTGGAATTTAAGTGGTAAAGGGTTTTTGTGCTAGTCATGCAACTTCCTATCCATGAGACGCTTTTGTTAAGACTAATGGCCCACTCCTATATGTTATGAAATAAATTTGGTGCCAAAATTACCTAACCGACATTTTCTCATGGTTTATTACACAAATACAATTGGACAAAGCAAATAATCAAGGATAAGCATAGTTTCAAAGTTCCCGTTTTATTTTCCATCCCTACACTTAAACTAAACATTGTCCCCAATGTTCCCCGAAAGTATCAAAGTTATGATAATAGAAGGTAATTAAAAACGAAAGAAACTAATACTCCCCTGATTAGCTCGGTAGGATCCGTGTGAAGTAGTGGTTACATCTTTCTTCAAGAAGAATGTTTGCATGAAAATCTCCTTCTCATCTTATGTATTTTCTTCTTGATAAAGTAAACCTGCACACTTGAAGAAAACAAATGACCCAACGCATCAAACCGAACAAAGAAAAATAACAACAAGATGTAATTCCAGATATAATGCTTGTAGAATGGATGTTTGCAGATTTTCTGGAAAATTAAGACCTTGAAAATTCCAAAAATTTATAAGTAGCACAAAAAACGAGAAAAATTTAGAAGATGTTTCTACTCCTCCTGACGTCGTCAGGTTGCGATCCTGATGCCGTTAGGTTATCATGACAGAAACTGGTCTGCGATTTTCTGGAAAAAATTCTGGAAAATTTTTATCTTTAAAATCTGGAAAAGTTTCCTGCAAAACATCCATTATAACTCGATACAAGCATTTGACTCGAACAAACACACATGTATATGTTTTAAATAATTGTAATTCTCATGTTCACATTTCTTTTGAAAATGTGTGTAATCCGCCCTACACTTATCCCTTATGTAAAATACCTTTATATGTAATTAAGACGAGGTTAAAGACAAAATAAAGCATTTTTACAAATTCAAACATGAGAATAAACAATCAATAAAAGATATACGACACACAAATAAAAATGAAAAACAAATACACATGGGTTGCCTCCCAAGAAGCGCTTGTTTTTGTTCGAGTCACGAGCCTGACTCTACCCTTATTTAACGGATAAAGGGGAGGTTTTCCTTACACTTAAGTTTAAGTACTGGTGATAGTAGCGATACACACCCTTAGGGTGGCGATTTTCCACGTGAGGTGAAGGGGGTGTGTGAATGGCTTCCTTCATCCTAAAACTACCTGGACTAAATTGGTTGATGGGTGGGTCGGTACCTCTTTTGTCTCCTAGATGTAAAGATTGAGGTTCCGGTTCATCAACACTAGGAAATCCCCCAGAACTATTAGTAAAACTAAGACTACAAGTACTCAAACCTATATTCTCTAGTTGCGTTTGGTTCAAATGTTCTACCTCCATCGGGATTCCTAAAGTCTCTTCTACTACTTCCGGGTAAGTAATGTGCGGTGTGTATGCCTTAAATGATGGTGGGACTTGTGGGATACCTTGTGGGTCTAGACTTTTCACCTTATCCTCAATCACATCTACATCATCCATATGCTCATCATGTGCTATTTCCTTAGGTCGTGATGAAACCAAACTTAGTAATAGATCCAACTTATGGTTTAATGCTTGGTTGCTTACCATAATATTTTCACAGATTTGGTCAGCTCTCCTAAGGGCCTCACTAAAAATAGTTTCTAAACATGGAGGTTGTTCACGAAAATCTATCCTAGGTGAAGGCTCATACGAGGCATAGGTTTCACTAGATGAGGTTTTTTGTGGGCTTGATGGAATGGTGAAACTCTCAAAAGGTTTATGAACTTGGTTACTTTCTTCCCACCATCTTGAATAATCCGCTTTAGTAATATCATAATTTTTTATGAAAAAACCTAATCGCGGATATAGTGGATTCGCGTTCTCCATAATGGTGAACGGAAGAGTCAATGGACAGGTTTTACGAACGAAGGCACAAAGAAGGAGGATAGACTACAAGGAAGCTAATAAATAGAAAAAATCTCATTTGATAGGAATCTTGTAAGTAGACCTAAACGAGATAGAAATCAAGCCTAAGCAATAACTATTCCCCGGCAGCGGCGCCAAAAACTTAATACGCTTACGCAGCGCATTCGGGGTCAAAGGAACTTCCTTTTCGTCGAGCAAGTTTTTCAACACCCTAGGCAGTGAACCTAATCGTTGTAGTGTAGTATTAGGGTAAGCCACGGGTATTGATATCATTCTCTAGGAGAATAGTGTCGTTAGGCTGAAGTGTATGTCAATTTAAGTCTAAAGGTGAGGGATGATTATTTTTGTATTTTTATATTTTATGAATCTCGGTTGTGAAGGGTAGGGTGGAATTAGTTGCTAGTCAACTATCCCAAAAGATGCTAACTAAATTATGGGTCTACCAGGAACGTGAAGCGTATCTACTTATGATGCATTACTCCTTGCTAGCTATCCAATCCTACCTACTGAATTGTCACGTCCTATTGATGGTTGAATTGTCACGTCCTTATTCTTAACGCGTTTTGTTTTCTAAGGTCGTAAGGTGTGCATTCCCTAACTCTTTGAAGTCACCCTTAAGTGTAGTAAACGAAATCCACTAAGTCATTCCTAAACTAACTTTGAGGTTATCTTTGGGTTAGGAAACGAAATCCACTAAGTCATTCATAAACTATCAAATATTTATCAAGTATTAAACACAACGATAGCCTAGTCGTACTCCTAAGCCAATTACAATTAAGATAAGAGACAACCAATCAAACAAGAGACAGTAGGATGCAAGAATTATAAACTAAACCAATTAGACTCATTGAAATTGTCATACCCATAATGATGAAGATAGACACAAGCATCACTAAGAAATCAATGAGATCTAATAAATTATACAAAAGTTTCACACAATCATAAGCAAACACTAGGTGAATTAGCCAAGCATAATTAATGAAGAGCAAGCAACAATTATGATAATTGAAGACATACCATAGGATTGGATTAACAAACAAACCATTAAATGATGTTTATAGAGTGTTTTAAACCCTTTAAGTTTCTGGAAAAACACCTACCTAAACCCTAGAATCAGACTTAGGGTTTAGGGCTTACAAAAAGTGAAGTTATAATGTTATATTTATAGGCAAATTTTCTGTAGGCAAAGAGTGACGGCGTCACACCTAAAGAGTGACGGCGTCATGACCATTTTTTCACCAAACTATAGATTTTCTCATTCCGGTCGCGTGGGCTTTTGAATCACCTAAATCCGAGTTCGTATGCAAAAGTT
This sequence comes from Chrysanthemum seticuspe, assembly GCA_019973895.1. NCBI lineage: Eukaryota > Viridiplantae > Streptophyta > Magnoliopsida > Asterales > Asteraceae > Chrysanthemum > Chrysanthemum seticuspe. The sequence continues at coordinate 46,534,550 of BPTQ01000001.1, forward strand.
ATGGCCAAAACAATATCAACTACTTCGCGCGCATGTTGTGACTTGATCAGCTTGTGACGACGTCACCTTATGGTTGTGACACCGTCGGCTTCATCTTCTGAAGCCGTCGGGATCCAAATCTAGGTCGTCTGAGTTGCGATGCCCTACTCTTTTAAACCTGATGACGTCAGGTGCAAAATAGCAATTTTGCTACTGAGTTGTCACAAAACATGTTGTGACGGCATCGCAGTTAAGCAGTGACGCCGTCCCCTTCAGTTTCAGCAGCTTGAGTGTCTCGATTCTTGACTTTGGCCATTTTCTTCGTATATTCGCGCCTTTTCGTCCGAATAAGTGTAATTCCAGCATTTTGCCTTCAAGATACCTAAAAAGTGAAAAGGAACGATATTAAGTAATAACGGATACAAAAGTGATCAAATAAGGGCTTAAACGACCCCTCAAAAGGTACATTTTAAAACCTTATCAAGTGTGGAAACAACTTGTTCTATGTTACAGCAAGAAGAATCTCAAAGGGTGTTGTTTGGATCAAGTCAAGTTGAGTCAACTGCTTTGTATAGTAAAGGAGTGATTAAATACAAGGGACCGGTTCAAGAAAAATGTAGCATATGTGGTTTCAAATGGCATCCTCCTGAGAAGTGTTGGGAAAAGGTTGGATACCCATCTTGGCTTCCTGAGTTCAAGATGAATGCAAACAGAGGTGTTAGGCAAAATGGTCAAGTCAAGAATCAGTTCTCTTCAAAGACTGCTGCTCATGTTGAAAGTGGTAATATCAGCTTTACACCTTAGCAATTTGAACAATTTTTTAGGAGTGTTCAACATATGAAGATGGATATTGAAGCTGATGATGGATTTGGTCATCAATTTACAGCAGGTATAGCATGTCTTAATAGTCAAATAGATATGTTAGATCTCTTAGAAGAGTGGATTTATGATACTGGTGCTAGTGATCATATGACACCTGATAATGACCAAATATATGATCCATACTTGCTGAAAATTAAGCCACAGATAAAGTTACCAAATGGAAACACTTCTGTCATTTCTCATGTGGGCAAGGTTAAACTGAATAATGGCTTATTACTCAAAGTTGTCTTAGTGGTACCATCTTTCAAGTTAGTCTATTGTCTGTTCCCAAATTGACAGAAGATTCCCAGTGTGTAGTGTCCTTTTATCAAAAGTTTTGTGTTGTTCAGGACTTGGCAACCAAGAAGGTGAAGGGACTAGGTAAGAAGAAAGCTGGTTTGTACCACCGGGTTAATGTTCCACTTGAAGAGGTTGATAGTTTGTTTACTTCTTTGATAACATCTACTCTTGGTAAATTTGCAATGTCTGTTGTAAGTCATGTTGTAAGTAATTCTGTTTCTTTCAACAAAGATTCATATGGATTGTGGCATCATAGACTAGGACATGTCTCTGATTCCAAATTGAAATATATGAAAGATTTACCAGTTGTTGTGACAAATACTAGTGCAGATAATTGTATGTCATGTCCAATGGCTAAATTTCTAAGTTACCTTACTCTTTAAGCCAGTCTCATAAGTCTGCAGTATTTGATATGATTCATATGGATTTTTGGGGACCTTACAGAGTTCCAAAATGATGGCAAGTTCAAGTAATTCTTGACTATTGTAGATGATTGTAGCAGGGTAACTTGGACTTATCTGCTGGTTAATAAGTCTGATAGTTTTGTTGCTTTGAAAGTGTTTCTTAGTTATGTTTCAAATCAGTTTGACAAGAGAGTGAAAGTTATAAGATCAGATAATGCACTTGAGTTTGTAAAGGGAGAATGTGGAGCTTATTTGTCTAATTTAGGAATTGAACATCAAACCTCATGTGCAGATAGACCTCAACAAAATGGTAGGGTGGAAAGAAAACATAGACATATTTTAGATACTGCTAGAGCTTTGAGATTACACTCTCACTTACCCTTGAAGTTTTGGGGAGAATGTGTCACCATTGCTACTACTTTGATCAACATTTTTCCATCTACTGTTCTTAACAACAAGACACCATATGAAGTTTTGATTCAAAAGAAACCATCATATGATCATCTAAAGGTATTTAGATGTTTTGCAGTAGTGAGTAATCCAGCTAGAACAACTGATAAATTTGAATCCAGAGGTGTCCCATGTGTTTTTATTGGATATCTAAATGTTCAAAAGGGTTACAAGTTTTATAATTTACAGACTCATACAAAGTTTGTGTCCAGAGATGCAGTGTTCTATGAACATATTATTCCATATTCTGCAACAAGTATTCAACAGTTCTTATCTCCATTACCAACCACTTTACCTTGTCAATTTGCTCCTCTGAATGTTGTTGATGAACATATTGAGCAATTGAATATTCCTGTTTCTATTACTACCAATGCAGATCAGTCTAATGCTCAGTCTACTCCTCAAACAAATTCTACTCCTATAGTGAATACTACTTCTCACATTCCTGTTAGAAGGTCTACTAGAATCTTTAATGTTCCAACAAAGTTAAAAGATTATATCCTACCTCATGTACCAAGAGCTAATCAAGTGTGCCAAACACCCCTTCTGCCAGATTTTCAAGCTTTTGTTACAGCTTTGGTAGCTCAAAAGGATCCTACATCTTTTAAAGAAGCTATCAAGGACTCTGGTTGGTGCAAAGCCATGGATTCTGAGTTGCAGGCTCTTGATGAGAAGTCACTGAATTGCCATTTGGAAAGAAAGCTACTGGCATATGGGAAGTCACTGAATTGCCATTTGGAAAGAAAGCTATTGGTAGTCATTGGTTGTTCAAAAAAAAACTCAAAGCTAATGGTACAGTGGAAAGAAAAAAGGCTAGATTAGTGATACAAGGAAATAGACAAAGACATGGAGTAGACTATAAAGAGACTTTTGCTCCAGTGGCTAAGATGGTTACTGCTAGATCTCTTTTGGCTGTAGCAGCTTTAAAGGATTGGTACACATGCCAAATGGATGGGTCTAATGCTTTTTTACATGGTGACTTGGAAGAAGAAGTATATATGAGACCTCCTTTGGGTTATTCAGGAAAGGGGGAGTCTGTGTCTGAAAACTCAACATTACCTCCTAATCTGGTATGTAAGCTAAATAAGAGCTTGTATGGGCTAAAACAAGCTCCTAGACAGTGGTTCTCCAAACTATCCACTACTCTTATATCTTTTGGATTTGTACAATCTAAAACAGATTATTCCTTGTTCACAAAGAAGAAAGAGTCCAAGTTTATTGCAGTCCTAGTGTATGTAGATGATTTACTTATTACTAGAAATGATGAGACTCAAATAGTTGAGCTCAAATCTTAGCTTAGCTCAGTGTTTCATATGAAGGACTTGGGTGAGCTCAATTACTTTATTTCTTAATAAAAGTATGCTCTGGATCTTCTTAAAGAAGCTGGTGTTTTGTCTAGTAAACCATATAAGCTACAAATGGATCCTCATTTGAAGTTGCAGATGGACACAAGAACTCCTCTTTCAGACCTAGAAGTGTACAGAAGATTAATTGGAAAGCTGATTTTCTAACAATAACCGGACCTGATATTTGTTATATTGTCCAGCTACTTAGTCAGTTTATGCAATCTCCAACATCTGTTGATCATATGAAGGCAGTAAAGTATTTGTTGAGATATGTTTTGTTGTCTCCAAATCAAGGTATATTGTTGGCCAAAGACTATGCAGTTCAATTGAAAGCTTATTGTGATTCTGATTGGGCTAGTTGTCCATTTTCAAGAAGATCAACTACTGGTTATTGTGTGCTATTGGGTGATTCTCTAATTTCATGGAAATCAAAGAAGCAAGTTGTGGTTTCTAGGTCTTCTGCAGAGGCATAATATAGGGCTATGGCTATGACATGCTGTGAAGTTACATGGCTAGTTAGTCTGCTAAAGGATTTGGGGATCAGAGATTTGAAACCAGTGGATTTGTCTTGTGATAATCAAGCAGCTCTATACATTTCAGCCAATCCTGTTTTTCATGCTAGAACCAATCATATTGAAGTGGATTGTCACTATGTAAGAGATCAATTGAAAAAAAGGAAGATTAAGCCTACATATGTCAACACCAAATCTCAGCTAGTAGATGTATTTACAAAAACTGTTACAGTAGATCAGCAGAATAGTTTGTTGTCCAAGTTGGGAGTTTGTGTTCCACCCCACTCTCAACTTGAGGGGGAGTATCAAAGTAAAAGGACTAATATGTAAATATTGTTAGAATAGAGGGGTTACTATTGTAAACTTAGAAGTCTATATAGTTTGTTTTGTTCTTGTTTGAAAGCAGTTAATGAGAATAACAGAATTTCTCTCCATTCTCTTGTCCTCTTCATTTCTTGTTAAGATCTATTGATCTCCATTGTTGACACTCTCAAGTTGAACCCCCTTTAAAACTTGTATAAATCACCCGCTCCTTGAGAATGACTCGTACTTACGATTTCACTAACTACGTATGATCGGGTACAGTGTCTATTAGAATTTGTCTAGATATGTTAGTCGGAAAAATATAAATTTAAAACTAGGAAAAATACACCTCAATTTTTTGTGCCGCTACCGGAAATTGGTTTTAGATGTAGTTATTTATTGTATTTTTCTGTATAATTTGTTTAAATTCTAGTTTTTGTCTTTTTAATAATTTTGTGCATTTTTTTTTTTTGTGTTATATGAACTTTGTGGTATTTATTCGGATACGGCGTATCCATCCTTGAATACGACGTATTGAGCACAATATTCACCAATACTGTGTAGGATATTAAGAGTAAATAAGACGTATTGCACATCATTTCATACTGCATATTGGAAGTCTGGGACATAAGCATTTATATTTTTCAGTTTTTAGTTTTCAAATTTAGTTTTTAGTTTTTGATTTCCGTAACGTGTTTGTTGCATCACTTTTTTGGTTGTTTATTTTTAGGAAATCATAGAGATGGAGAAAAACATTAATGGAATAACCATCAATGAATATATGAGGCAATGAGCAAAGCACAAGTAAAGGAACCAAAATATGTGAGGGTTGATAGATAAAACAGGTAACGTTTTTAGGATGAGACATACATATCATGCGAAAAGATCAATATAGATCACATATTGCCATAAATCAATGAACCAATCATGTCCGTTCTTTTTTTGATCAAAACAAAATAAAAAACTTTCATCAATTTTTCAAAATTAAATATCTCGTAAACCGTTAATCGTTACCCGAAAAAAAATCATACAATCACGACGAGAATTCAATTATCTTTCTGTAGATATGCAATTTTATATACTTTTGACTAATTTTTTTATCAAAATTTCCGCCTAAAAAAATCACATGTGATTCGGAAAAATCACATGTGATTTTTAAAATGAATCACATCTAGAAATCTATATGAAGATAATTTAATTCTCGTCGTGATGGTGTATTTTTCGTAGTTTAAAGATTTACCGTTTTCAAGATATGTTTGTTTTAAAAAAAGTGAAAAATAGTTTTTTTTTTTTTTTTAATGAAAAATAGATAGCTAAGATTCGTTATTAGATTTATGGCAAATATGATATATATAATGGTGGTCAATATTTTTTAGTAGAGTATATAATATCTAATGGTGTTACGTGGTTAAAAACTCTACTATGTTTACTTTCTTTTTTTTCATGAAACTCTCTATTTTTTCCGAAAAAATCAAACCGAAAAAATCGACCGAAACTAAAAACCGATGGTTCGGTTTTTACTTTTTCAAAAACCGAAAAATGCGGTTCGGCTTTGATTTTTTCCTTTTTGTTATTCAAGCAAGTCCCTATTTTTCCGAATCTACCAAATATATGTAAACAACTCTATTAAATTACTAATTATACATGTTTCCTTCTTTTTTTTTCAAGTAACTCCCTATTTTTCCGCATCTACCAAATATATGTTCATGTTTTGGGATGTAGTTTCCTAATTTATTCGAGCCATAATTGTTTTAATCGATGGATGCCATCCATTCATAATAAATATACACGGATAAGATCTAGTAGATGTGAGAAATCATCATCTTAACTAACTCCCTTAGTCCCTCCGCACATCTTGCTAGCTAGTCTTCTTATCTAATTGTTTGATAAAACATTCGTGTTTAACCTTGGAGAGTCATGGATGAAATACCTCCCAACATCATGTTCGACATCTTCTCAAGATGTCCCGTAAAATATTTGCTCCGTTTCCGGTGTGTATCAAAAGTATGGTGTAAGTATATTGATGATTCTTACCTCGCCATCATTCATGGTAAACGAGTTATAGAAGAACCTACACCCATCATGTTTCATCTAAACCCTCCTCCCGGAAATCCAACACGCTCTCTTTGCTTCCACACAATTGATCATCAATCTAGTGCTACTAATACTCTTGTCATGAAGCCAAAAAAGGTCCCAGATTTTGAATTTTTGTGCAATGAACCGCCCTCCAGATCTTCCATAAATAATATCAAATTTCTAGGCTCTTGCAATGGACTTATCTATGTATCTGAAAGCGATGGTGATTTCGTAACTACTTTAAGTGTGATTCAACCTATAAAGAAACAATGTTACAAGCTTCCACCTTTACCATTCCGTTTTAGTCATTCCATGATCCGAGAGTCATGTGGGCTTTGTTTTGATTCCTCAACCAACACTTTGAAGATGGTGTGTGTTTTGCTCAAAGGACACCCTCCGTCCAAGAACACTGAAGAGGTGAGGAAAAAACTTTACACAATGGTGCATGTACTTGGCACAGACGACTCATGGCACGAAATACCCCAAGTTTCGTCTTATCCCGTTCAAGGTGAAGCCATATTTGCGAATGGTTGTTTGCATTGGTTGGTGAGTTATTTTGACTCACCAAAGTCACCATCAAAGGACGAGAGATATGTGGTATGGTTTGATGTAAAAAAGGAGGAATTCGGGTCAATTAATCCTCCCAAAACAACAAGTAATCGTCCCAACAGGGAGTACGGCACTTGGATACACGACCACTTGGTTAATCTAAATGGCCAAGTTGGATACTTTTGTGATAAGAAAACAGAAGTTTGGGTATTAAACCATAAGAAAGAATGGGTGCTACACTGTCAAATTGGCAACCAAGAATTACCCCGTGGCTACATGAAGGTTATAGGTTGCGTGAATAAAGATGGGGACATATTAATCAAATTTATCAAACACGATGCGGGAAAGGTGTTATTCTTGGTCTACAACCTCAAAAATAGCGTTTTACATAAGTCGCGCATCGTTGGTCGGGGAGAAGGATATAAAACAGACATTGTTATGTTTCCCAACAGCCTATTTTCATTCCATAACATCATCACAAATTCGAGGTCGGTAAAAAAATATTGTGGGCATAAAAGATGTTGCGGCTAGCTATAAATTATTGACGAAGACATGCTTATTTGGTCGAAGATAAGTAGGCAGTTTTAAATCGTTACTCAGGATTACATATATGCTACTTATTTTAGATTATTGACCACTTTATTTTATTGCTTTGTTTTGTTTGCAGTTTTGCATCAATTGATATCTATATATTGGTTTAATTCGTTTGTTCACATATATGTTATAATTAAAAACCCTTTATGGCAAAAATGCATATATATCCCTCCCAAAATGAATAGTTACATATATATCCTTTCTACAAGTTTTTTATGCACATAGTACAATGATTTTTATGCATGCTTTGGATATATATGCAATTTTGCATTTTCGGGAGAATATATATGCAAAAGCCCCAAAATTTATATCAGCAACCAATGAACAATTCATGTATTTGTGAACCAAGTCTCGATCTCTATCATTATTGACTCTGAGTTGTTACATATAAACTAGTTATAATACCTTTGCATTTTCGGGAGAATATATATGCAAAAGCCCCAAAATTTATATCAGCAACCAATGAACAATGCATGTATTTGTGAACCAAGTCTCGATCTCTATCATTATTGACTCTCAGTTGTTACATATAAACTAGTTATATATATATACACACTAGTGGTCAAAGCCCGCCCGATGGGCGGGCATGACTTATAATTATCGTTGATATAATGTATTATTTGTGAAAGAGGGCGGGTAATAGTAAAGAAGTTTTTATTAACAATTATATAACATGTCTAAAGAGTAAAAAAAACAATGTCCAAATATTGTCTTATACAAACACAACTGTTTTTATGATTCTGGTTATTTACCATGACAGCTACTTCGGGTCTAACTATACGATCATTCAATCATACGGTTCAGAGATGAACACCCTTATAGAACCATAAGATTCAGAAGTGCTCAACCTAGATTTCATCTATTTCGTTCCAGCTTCCTGAGTCTAAATACTGTCTTCTACAAACACAACTCTTTTTATGATTTTGCTTATTTACAATGACAGCTACTTCGGGTCTAACTATAGGATCATTCAATCCTACGGTTCTATTTTCAGAGATGAACACCCTTAAAGAACCATAAGCTTCAGAAGTGCTCAACCTAGATTTCATCTGTTTCGTTCCTGCTTTCTGATTCGTTGTATTAACTTGTTGAGAATCAAAGTAATCCCGAGAATCCTCTATAAGATCAGACTATAAGACACACCAAGATAAAATACATTAAGACATTAGTAGTTAAAATACTAAAATTCAAACCTTTATACAAAGTGGCGCGACCGTGCCTGTAGGTCCTCAATCTCAGACATTCGAGATATCCTATCTAACCACTTTTGATGTACATTGCCATTAGAAGTTTCTTTAGCTAGTACAGTAAATAGTATTGTAAATAAAGATAACATACATCTTAATAAACAATAATCATTATTAAAACAGATAACATGCAGATGCTAAAATTTTCATATGCTAAATGTGCATGAAATATGTATGTTTTTTGTCTATGAAAAAGTGGTGCATGCATGGATGATTACTGGAAGTAAGGCCATATGTTTGAGAACACCAATTTGAGCCTGCAAGAACTTGACGTACTTAAAAGCAGCTTGAAACATCTCATTCGTGTTCATCTTTTGACCATTTGGAATTAGCTTCCCAAGCTCTTATGTCTTCTCGCTTATCTTCCTTTGCCTCACCCTTGCCGCCAAACTTTGTGCTGATAAACTCCTTTCTTAATTACTCGCATCTACTTTCTTTACTTTCACGCTACTTACCTCTTTAACCAGGTTAATTACATAGGTGTAGGATGATTGATTATAATAAATTTATGATGCTAAAGTAACTAAAATAACTCTTAACATACAAAGGATACTTAAACTAAATTTATACGATAACTAATACGAAAATTTAGTACCTGGGCATGTTCCTGAAGTCCAAAATCATACAAAGGAGGCAATGCATCCTACGTCAAAAAACTTGCATATGACTGTAACAGTATTGGAGGAATATCTACCGCTGCGAGGAGATGAAGAATCTATGTGGCTGCAAATGAATGTACCAACATCAATGGGGCGGACATTTTGGAACTCATATAACCCGAACAATTTTAAAAACTTTGGAATTAAAAGGATAGGTCGACGGGTTTAAAAGAGTTCATTTTAGCCTTAAAATCAGCTTATGATTATAAGTTAATGTGTTTGGATTGCCTTATACTTGTAAAATGACCAAAACACAAACAAGTATAAATACTATTTTCGACCACCTTGAGAGCAACCACTGTTGTTCCATCAAGGTCGTGGTTACCTGTAATCACAGTTCCTTTCACCCTATGAAACAGGAACAACCCAAAACGACACAAAAGTGGTTGTTTTAAACCACTATTAGGATGAAAATAAATTACCTGAAGAAGCAAAAGCGACATCTACTGAATCTTGTGCTGCAGACATATAAAAGTTCGTTAACTTTCACCTGAATTTTAACCCGTTTGATCCGTTTCTTTTAACAAATTTTACCCATCGAAAATAATGAGTAACCAAAATCGACCCATTGAAAAGCAAAAACACATACCTTTCTGCCTCTATTTAACAAATTTCAGTCATGATCTCACTTCTTTCTGTCCCAATCTGCTATTTTCCACAGTAGGTTTTAGGTCCAAATTAGTTTAAATATCAGTTTTAATTGGATTTCTCTACTCTTAGTATACCCATGATTATCAGTTTTTAGCTTATATGCCCTTTAGAAGTCTTTTAGATAGCTTAATTTGTGCTTAGAGTGTCCCTAGTTTGCCCATTTTGGTCTGCTGTCACACCATTTCAGTCCCAAGAGTGATTTTAGTCAGTTTCCAAAGCTATTTTAAGTCATGGGGGTTATAAAAAATTTTAAAAATTAAAAACAGTAATTTCATTAGCTTATCTAGTTTTTCCCAAAAAGAAAAAAAATGTTATGCTTAGTCTGCTACCCTGCCCTGGCGGGATTGGGTTTGTTGTTGTTGTTGTTGTTGTTGTTGTTGTTGTTGTTGTTGCTGTTGTTGTTGTTGTTGTTGTTGTTGTATGCTTAGTCTGCTAGTTGCTTAAAGTTGATGGTTTGCTGTTTTCCTCTGCTGCATATCAGTTTTCTTTTGATGTCCAGACAGCTTAGTCTCAAGCTATTTAACTGCTTATTCTTTCACTGAGATTGCTTGAATTCAGATTATCTAGGTAGATTATAGTGCTAGCTTTTCCTATTCCTGTTTTAGATCCCCTTATGAGCCTGTTTAAGTGCTAGTTGAAGCCTAAAAAAAACCCCACCTAGTCTGTCCTTAGTCTGCTGCTACAGTAGTTGTAGGAGTGTTTATTTGCTTATTAGATAGCTCATTAGCTTCATTAGTTGCTCATTTAGGGCCTCATAGCTTATTTAGATTTCCCTCTAATCCCTTATAGCTTTTTAGGCATCCATATAATCTTATTAGGAACTTTTAAATCAGCCATGGGGTCTGTTTAGTTAGATTAGTATGTTTGGTTTTGCTTTTCTGTTAATTAAACTGCGAGAACTGAAAATTTTCATTTTTAGGCATAGAGGAGCGTAGAAACTCACATGATGTGATAGAATTTTACCTGATTACATCGCTTGTCTGAGTGAACTCATAACTCTTTCATTTTGGTTATGTGGTCCACGAGATGGTTGTCCAAAAGGGTGTGACGACACGGATATTGGGCTTGAGACGGCCGAGTAGGGTTGTGTGCTAATTGGAATCATTGCTGTAGGTACTGGAGCTTGTGCCCTTGGTTGAGGTGAATTTCCTGTCATAAAGTGACCATTTCCAGCCATGAACATTATAGCTTGAGCCTGTATAACATGTGGAAAAATAAATAATTCTATTATGCACTTTGTATGCCCCCAACCACTTTCTACAATATTAAAAAATGGACCCAAAAATTGAAAATGTAAAACAACGTAAATGGATAACCTTTTCAGGGGAGATATCATCATAGACATTCACCATACCGCCATAAAATATGGTTAGTTGAGCCGGAGCACAAGAAACCTTGGAGCTTTTATACCTAAAGTTAAATAAGAAGACATTTTTCAAGATTTTTGCCTTTTGGGCCAAAACTAATCTAACTACTCAAGAGCTGATGAAAAAAAGGTTTTGTACCATCGTTCAGTTGGATGAGAAAAAAAGGGGCCGGTAGATGGAAGAACCGAATGAGAAGTTTCACAGGAGCACCATGAAAAACGGGCCTAAATAAATGATTCATCATAACCGGGACTGCTTGTTTATTGTCATGGTGAAGTCGCAGCCAATGTGCACTCTGCTGCACGAAATAAGCATGGAAATTCAGCTAAAAACTAAATGATCTTTAGCTAATTATAGCATTATGGACCTCTAGTCTCCAGTATATATGATCAAAAGACAAACCTGAATTCCACCCTCTTGGTTGTTCTTAAAGGCTTCAAAACCATCTGTAGAAGTTACAACAATACTTCAATAATACATCAATCTAACATGTTTTAGTCATCTTACTAACCGGCAAGGTCGTTTTTGGTGACGACATGCATTTGGCCTAGCCGTATCAAGGTGGTCCACCAACCAAGAAATTCTCGGTCCAAGTCGCAACACAGACATGTCTGTGTGCGCGTAGTTTCCACTACCTAAAAAGGTCACTTTTTTGTTCGCCTAGAAGATAACGGACTCGAGCCATAGTACACAACGATTTCCCTAGGATACTCATAGCTTATAAGAAAACACAGAATCTCACATAACAAAGTAAGACCTCCAAGTTAGTTACAAAATAATTTCGAAAACTATCACTAATAGACAATATCTTAATTCATATCATTAACAGACATGCATAATGAATTAATCCTCGGTAATCTAAATAAAAACATGCACTAAAAAAGAATTGTTTTAATAGCATCATAATCATAAACAGTTTCTATGACATGAAAAATATCTATACATATGCTATTATCAAGTTGCAACGCACACTAAAAAGCTTTCGTGTCTTTGTGAAACTCAAAACATCAAACTACTACAATTAAAATCGTTAACAAAGTTTCATCTAATAATATTGAAAACAACTTAAAATATAAATAAAATCATATCACCAAACAAACAATATATCACATACCTTATTGATTGCAAATGCTAAAGATGTCGCTCCAATTCTCATCCGTATATACCTTTTAAAAAATATATTAGCCTGCATGCATAGAAATCAACATGTGTTCAAAGAAGACGACTAACCTGCAAAGACGACATCTAAACTGCAAAAAGATGTAAACAAAACAGCATATGCTTACATCGTTTAAATTTTTTTACGAAGAAAGATTCACATAATGACATGTCATATATATTTGTGCATGTATAAAGAGAAAACATAAATAGAAAAAAAGAAAAATAAATAAAGAATGTCACATATTAGATAACATGTTATTGTGTAGATGTTTTTTGTAGAATTTTTGTGATTTTAGCATTCTCCTCCCATGCTAGAAAACCACTCCTCGCATCTATGAACTTGATTTGGAGAGGTAATGGAGGCATATTTTCTACATACTGAAGGCATATAACTTCTGATAATTATTTGCGGGCCATGATACGTTACAAGGTGGTAACTGAGGCATAATATCCTCCCATGCAATTCCCACAGAAAAAGTTTTGTCCACCCCATTCGTATAGCTCCAAACCAATTCATTCAAATTTATCCACATCTAGATTTGGGACAGTAAGTTTAAAAATCATTGGGAACTTAACAGCCCAATCGCTGGGCCAATTCCAACCATTATTAGACACAACATCAGTAATCTTTGAGTTCATTTCACTGTAGAAGAAGAGAACCTGACATGGAATGTCGGATGGATAACGTTCTTAGATTATGTCGCCATTTAAATTTGATACTGGTGTTGTTGATACAAAAGTTGGGCGTTCCTTGTTTGGACTCCGGTTCCCGTATCAATTAGACCTTGATGCTTGACACTTGTGCACAAAGTAAACAGAAAACACCGTTAGGCTTATCGTGGGATTGTCTCCCACGATTATCCTTTGGTGTGAGAGTAAGTAATCGGTTTTTAGGGTTTAATGGAGAGTTAGGTTTTTAGATCGTACCTTTAATGAGGGCCGAGATGCCCTTTATATACACACGAAATCCTTGTTGGTTTCGTGTTCCCCAACCTTCGGCGTATCCCGCCTAAATCGGTCAACCAATGCATATCTCATAAATAAGAGATATCCGATATCTAAAACCATAAATAACATCGGGTTTGGGCCTTCGTGAGCCCAAACCGTTACCGGGTTAACCCGTTCGCACTGGGCTTGATTGCTAGTAGCGTTCATTGGTCGGGCTCATGACCCGAATGCGGACTATACGTCATCATGTCCCCCCAGTCTAGTATGCGCAGGGAGAAACCCGCGGATGCTAGACTAATAACTGTAGCCCATATATTCTTCAAGGCGTGGCGGAGAAGCTTCAAAGGTTTCCCACCTAAAAAAATACGGTGAAATGTGGGAAAGTGAATGGAAAGTGTGCCACATCAGCAACTCCTAGCCACACGTTTGGAGAAAGTGGGATCCACGTGTCAAGCATCACATCGATGTGAAACCCTATATAAACTACCGCCTCCCATTTACTGTGTTTATCACAGTAAAACCATTTCCACCATTGTTGAAAACTCGAAATATCAACCAAGAAACCCTTAATCTTTCAAAGGTAACAGCGCGTGCGCATTCGAAACCTTATCATGGTTCTTGGATTAACTGACTTTGCATCCGATATAACCGAGGATGAACTTCGTGAGTTCACCTCGGATTATTATATCCCGCTTGCGCTGCATCCGGTAGTTCCGGCTGCGCAGGCGTCGATATCGGATTTCTCCGAAGGGAAAGTAGGGGTATACACATGTTTTTTCGAATTTGCGAATCAACGTGTGCCCATCTCCTTATTCTTGTGCGACGTATTAAATTACTATCGCCTACACATATCCCAACTACGTTGTATAGGTGCAGCAAAAATAACAAACTTAGAGGTTAATTGCCGTTTGTTGGCGATTAACCCCACTATCTATCTCTTCCGCGCGTTTTACCATACGACGTGGTCAAAGGGGTGGGTTTCATTTGCCAAGCGCGCAGGGCGACTGCAATATTATACTGAGAAAATAGATGCGCTTAGGAACTGGAGAGAGAAATTCTTTTGGGTTGATGAGGCGTTGTTCCCCTGGCGCTTCGTCTTCTATACTCAAAGTTCGCTACCGAAGGATGAGCGCCCCCTCCCTGGAACATACAGCGCAGATGATGCGGAAATGATAAAAGCCAATCGTATTCCCATCAGTTCCTATCCCGAGGTATTATTGGTGCACATGGGCATCAGTCGTAACTATTTCGATAGTCCTGACGAGGTGCAACCTTCTTAGACGCGGATGACCAAGGTGGGTGCTCGTCCTTCCTACTCCTTTGCTTTATTAATGTGAGCCTTTCTTTTCACCTTTCTACTTTATATAACTCTTGTTTTTGTTTGTTTCTTGCTGCGCAGAGATGGATTTGTTCAGCGTTGTGCATTTGGCGAAACCTCGCCAGGTCACCGTGGGGGTGCGCCCTTTGAGAGAGGGAGAAGTCCCTATTTTGGAAGCTACTGCGGGGCGCACCATGGAGATGGAGCTGGAGGAAACGGGGGGTGGTTCCCCCGTTGCGCTGGAGGTAATCCCTCTGCGCAGCGTGCCCAGCCCCAGGGTTCACTCTCCTGTAGTGGAGCTGGCACACGCAGACGTAGTAAAGAGTGTGGAGGTCCTCCATGTGGAGCCAGAGGAAGCAGACCAAGGGTTGAAGCGCAAGAGGGCGCCTGGTGATGATGGCGCAGGCTCATCTAGGAGGAAACGCCATGTCATTCATGACGTGGAGTCATCATCAGATGATGCGTCGCCCCTCCGCGCAACTGAGACTACTCCTCCCAAGTATTGTCGCCGAAGCACTTAGTACATCCTTGCTTGTTTTATGAAATAATCACAAAGTTTGCGTGCAGTGTTGAAACCGTTGGGAGTACTGCTGGGCATTCTTGGGAGTCGCCACCCAAGGCGAGTCCTATTCGCACTGACCCTCCTGTGCCATGGAACCAAGGCTCCGATCCATTGGCATCTGGGGATGTGCCAATGGACCAACTTGTTGAGGAGCTTAGTTTGGCTGCTGCGCACCAGGCTACATTGGTCGCGCAGCTAAAGTCAAGGTATGCTGGGGAGAGTAGCCAGAGCACGCAGAAGGATAAATAGATTGCGCTGCTGGAGGCACGTTTGGCCAGTGCTCAGGCTGAAGTAGAGGCGGCGCGCTCTTATTCCCAAAAACTTGCTGGGGAAAAGATGTCGTTGCTGATCCAAGTGAGCCAGAAGCGTGCCGCGTTAGAGGATTACAAGGCTTCATGCGTCTGGGCTCTTAAGTATTTGGAGAAGGGGAATGAAGAGCACTTCTCTTGGTTGGGAGAGTTTCGTGCAGCCTTGGGGTGAATGCTGGAGAAGCAGGAGATGAAGCTTCACAAGCTCAGCATTGAATATGATGAAGAGTTGTATCCTCAACTTGTTTCCACAATTGCTTAGCGCATGTGGCTCATCATCCATGGTCTGCACCTTGCTGCCCTCAACACTTTAGAGTCCCGAGAGGTAACAGACACCTTCGGGGGTGTTGTTCAGTGCGCGTTGGCGCGTGGCAAGGCGGAGGCCATAGAAGAAATTCATGAGGGTAGCCTTTTGAAAGTGCCTGCCGCAAAAGTGCCTGGGTATAACGAGCATGCATATGATGATCTGGTCGCTGCGATGGAGAAGATGAAGCTGTTGGAGCTTCCTCAGATTTCCCAGTTGGAGCGCGACCAAGACTATCCCATAGGTGTGATTATGGAGGGATTGACCTTGGCCCGCCACCGTGCTGATGATGTAGAGGCGCAGCCTGACTATTTTTTGAAGCCTGATGAGTCACAGCTGCAAGTGCCTATCTTTGCTCGCCCCCGCGACATCCTGAACCCCTTTGCCCTTGAGAAGGAAATTCCTTTGAAAGAGTCCTTAGAAGCCCATGCCATGAGGCTTGCAAAGAAGAAAGGCGTGAAGGGAAAGGCCATTATGTGTGGTCTTGGCGCAGCGCATCTCCCGAGATCCGACGGGGTCCCTGTTAGTGTGGCAACGGTATCGCGCCAGGATTCTGATTTACTGAGGAAGCTGAAAGAAGCCGGGGTCGCTGCAAACCATGTTGAGAGCTCACATCTTAGGCGTAGTAATAGCATATAGGCTATAGCTTCTTTGTAAATATCCTTTTGTAAGAACTCGTGGTTCATAATAAAATTTTCCTTTTGTTGAAGGTGTGTTGATCTGAATGTGGTTGCGACTTATAATTTTTGTACTTAGTTATCTGTCTTTGCATAAAAAAACATTCTCGTTGTCTAGGAATTAAACGGTTGTATAAGCGCGAATAATATATGAAGTCCATAATCGTGTATGAAAGTCATGATCTAACATATTTGAAACATAATTTCTAAGTACTTGTATCATAATCGTGTATGGTGTGATATGCAGCGTACTGTAAATATCATATCAAGGAGTCAAGAGTCTTGATTCCTAGTTTGTTAAACGTGCAAAGTATGCATTGTTGCGCATCCATCGTGGAATGCGCATTGAACTTATTCCAACGTCTTGAAAATAAGGTGTTTAACAAGGATGCATGATCCGATGTTGATGGGTTTGCAACCCTCTTATTCAACGAGTTATTTAGTAGGTTTACTCATCCTCTTTACCATCGTGGTTTTAGTAAGTGAATGCACGCCATGTAGGCAAAAGATAATATAACAACAATGTCGAGACATATAGAATATGTAAATAACAAACTGAAATGTGTCGATGAGTTAGCTAGAAACTGCGACGTTTTATTAATACTTGCAAGTTTTTGTAAAAAGAAAAAAGATATTTGCCTAAGTAAAACATAATGTAAATACACGGATATTTATTGAGCACTATACTAAAGTGCGGGGGTGTCCGTGCGCTGGGCCGTAGCCGTTCCTAGAGATAACATCGTTTCAGATTGCAGATGTTCCATGTGCGTGGTAGCTCACGACCATCCATATTACGCAGCTTGTACGCGCCTTTTCCTAATGCTTCAATGACCTCATAAGGTCCTTCCCACTTCGGTCCAAGTTTTCCTGTATCTTCAGCATGGCTCGCATCATTGGCGCGATATACAAAGTTGCCTGGTTTGAATGAGATGCTTCGAACTTTAGCATCGTACTATCCTTTTATTTTTGACTTAGCTCTCGCCTCACATATAGTTGCGCGCTCGCGCCTTTCTTCCAACAGGTCCAAGTCAATACGCCGTTCATCGTCATTGGTTGTAACATTAACTTCGGTAGTGCGAATAGTTGGCATCCCAATTTCGGCTGGTATGACGGCTTCTGTCCCATAGACAAGAGAAAAGGGGGTGTCCCCTGTGCTAACTTTGATTGTCGTGCGATGCGCCCACAAAACATGCGATAATTCCTCCACCCACCTCCCTTTGTGCTTGTCTAAGCGTGCTTTAATTCCTTCACCCATACTTCGATTTGCACGCTCGAATAAACCATTGGTTTGTGGGTGTTTAACCGACGCGAAGTGCTGTGCAATATTTAGTTTTTCGCACCATTCCTTGAAAGGGTTGTCACATAATTGTTTTCCGTTGTACGAGATTATTTCCCCAGGTAATCCGAAACGGCATACGATATTCTCCCAAACAAATCGTTTTACCTGATTTCTTGTGATTTTCGCGATCGCCTTTGCTTCAATCCACTTAGTGAAATAGTCTATAGCCACTATAAGGAATTTCAATCCCCCTGCTGCAACAGGGAAGGGGCCTGCGATGTCGATACCCCATTTATAGAATGGCCATGGCGACGTAATAGGTGTTAGCTCCTGTTGTGGTTGGCATGGAATGGGTCTGTGAACTTGGCAGTCGCCACACTTTCTTATTAAGTCCCGCGCGTCACGGTGCATCGTAGGCCAGTAGTATCCTGACCGTAAAGCGCGCGCCACAACGGACCGTGGTCCTGAGTGCATACTACATGAACCGGCGTGGATCTCTCGGAGTACGTAATCTGCTTGAAGGGGTCGGACACATCGAAGCCATGGTTGTAGAAATGAATGCCGATATAATACACCATCACGAAGTTCAAACCTCTGTGATGTGCGCCGTACTCGTCGGGTGTCCTTCTGCTCCTTGGGCAATACGCCCTTGCTTATAAACTCGACTATTGGGGTCATCCATGCAGGACCTTGCTCCTCTATCACCGTGGATATTTCCATCTCTGAGATGGACTTGCTCTTCAGCGTTTCCACCAATACTTGTTTTGACAGGTGCGTAAAGCTTGTGGATGCAATCTTGATAAGTGCATCCGCCTTTCTGTTTTCCCCTCTAGGAACTTGTTTGATTGTAAACCTGTCAAAATCCTGGATTAGCGACTTGGTCTTGTCGAGGTATTGAACCATGTTTTCCTCTTTAGCCACATACTCGCCCAACACATGGTTGGCTACTAACCGGGAATCCACATTTGCTTCTAGGTTGCGTATGCCCATTCGAGCTGCAATGCGTAATCCAGCAATCAGGGCTTCATACTTTGCCTCGTTATTTGTGACTGTGAATTCAAAACGCAGTGCGTAAGTAAATTCCATTCCTTCTGGACTTGTGAGGATAAGGCTTGTGCCTGACCTGTCCACGCATGAAGATCCATCCGTGAATAGGATCCATGGTTCTTGTAGTTCTCCCTTGCTTTGTGAAGGTGCATCATCAGTGTCCGGTTTTTCGATGATGAAGTCTGCTAGTATCTGCTCCTTAACCGCAGTGCGTGGTCTGTAGGAGATGTTATGCTCACCTAGCAACATGCTCCACTTCTGTAGTCGTCCTGATTCGTCGGGTTTGGAGATGATTTGCTTGATAGGTTGGTTTGTGATCACTGCTATTGGGTGCGCCTGGAAGTACCTGCGCAGCCGTTTGGCGGCGAATACTAATTCCATGACCAACTTCTCCATTGCGCTGTAGTTAATCTCCGTTTTCTTGAGTGCTTTGCTTACAAAATATACCGGTGTTTGTACTGAATTCCTGTCTGTCAGTAGCACCGCGCTGACTGCTCCGTGAGTCGCAGATAAGTACATAATTAATTCTTTCCCTGGGCGGGGCGCGACCAACATGGGGAGCGCTGCTATGTGTTGTTTAAGCTGTATGAAAGCTTCTTCTGCCTCTGTAGTACAGCGAAAGTCTCCTTTTTTTGTGCACTTCTTGAGCGTTTTGAAGAGAGGAAGTGACTTATCTGCTGATTTGGACAAGAATCTATTCAAACCGGCCAGTTTTGCATTTAGGGACTGGACTTCTTTCAACGTATGTGGTGAAGGAAGTTGGATGACAGCCTTCGTTTTTTCTGGACACGTTTTAATGCCATCGGGCTCTATCAAATATCCGAGGAACATGCCTTCTGTAGCGCCAAAAGTGCATTTCTTAGGATTTAGCTTCATGTTGATCTTTTGTAGTTTCTTAAATGTTTCCTCAATGTCGCGCACCAATTCGTCCTCCGTATGGCTTTTTATGACAAGGTCGTCAACATAAACCTCTAGGTTGCGACCCACCTATTTTTCAAATGCGTTATCTACCAGTCGTTGGTAGGTGGCGCCTGTGTTCTTTAAGCCAAAGGGCATCTTAGTATAACAATAGACACCTTGGCTTGTGTGGAAGGCCGTTTTTTCCTCATCTTCTTTAGCCATCTGGATTTGGTGGTATCCTTTGTATGCGTCTAAGAAGCATTTAAGTGAGTATCCGCACAAAGATTCTACCTTCCAGTCTATCTCTGGTAGTGGGTAGCAGTCTTGTGGACATGCTTTGTTGAGATCCGTGAAGTCCACGCACATCCGCCAACTACCATCGCTCTTCTTGACCATCACTGGGTTGGAAAGCCAGTCATGGTAATAAACTTCTCGCATGATACCTGCATCCACGAGTTTGTGTACTTCTTCCAGGATTACTTGTGCGCGCTCTGAAGCCTGGCCGCGTTTCTTCTGTCGTACTGGGGAGTATCCTTGTCGGATTCTCAACTTGTGTTCTGTAATCGAGCGTGGTACACCAGTCATGTGCTTTGGTTCCCATGCAAAGATATCCAGATTATTTTGCAAGAGTGCGCACACGGCTGCCCTGCCATTATCAGACAGCGATCCCCCGATCGATACTTCTTGCTCTGGGTAATCAGGATGAATTGCGACCCTCAGGTTTGATACTTTAGTTGTGCGCTGTTCTGAAATGTGTTCCGTCTCACATGTAATCGTGTTACATTCTCTAGGTGGTACGGTGGTATTGTAGAGAGTAACGATGCCTCCCTCCACCGGGAACTTTAGCATTCCATGTGCTGTAGACGGTACTGCGCGTATGGCTGATATCCCTGGTCTTCCAATAATGCCATTGTATGGCGAAGGGGATTTGATCACCATAAAGTTCATCCAGGCTGTCGTGGAGTGTTCCTCATTACCAACATGGACTAGTAGGCGTATTTTCCCCATGGGCCATATCTTTTCTCCTGTAAAACCAGTCAACGACGTCATGGCCGGGCTTAACTGACTTCGTATCTCAGGTCGCAGTCGTTTGAAACAATGTTCATACATTATATTTGCGGACGCTCCTCCATCAACATACATGCGGTGGATATCGTGACCCCCTGCATTAATTTCAATGGTGAGCGGTTCTACCACTGCGTTGTCCGCAGCTAAGGTGGGGAAAGAGATTTCGCTTCCACAGGAAAACTTTTGGCTGATCTTCTGCCTAGTCATTCGCTACCATGATTGTATCTTGTAGATGGTATCAGCCTTATCTTTGGGTGCTTCTTTCTTGTTCCCAGTCTTTTTCTTATCTTTCCCCTCCTTGATGTTCTTAACTAAATGGTCTAATCTGCCTTCTTTTACTAGCTTATCAATTAGTTGGCGCAATTGGACACACTCATTGGTGGTGTGTCCCTTCTGTCCATGATAGTCGCAGTATCAGTTCCCCACGCGCCGCTCTTCTGGAGTGCGCATTGGTGGGGGTCTCGGGAAGTTCGCGCCTTCCGTCGCGAATATCTCCTTTGGAGTCTTAGTTAGCGGGGTATATTTGTCATTATCTCGTCCGCTCCCCTGTTCGCGGTAGTTCTTGTTGTGGTTGCTACTCTGGTCAATGGATTGTCTCCTAGGCTGTTCTTGTGACCTATAGTTTGAGTAGCCTTTCTTGCTGTCTGCCGCGGCGGCTTCTCCTTGGATAAAATACCTCGTGCATTTCATAAGTTCATCAAAGGTTTGGGGGACCTTGTCGTTCAACCTTTTGATGATTTCTGGGTTATTGATCCCGTTCATGAACCCTGAGATCTTTAGTATTTCGGGGCATGCCTTGACATGTATGCACTCATCTTTGTAGCGTTCCACATAAGCGCTTGTAGATTCCCCCGGGCGCTGTTTTACCCTGGCAAGTTCAACTGGGTTTTTAGCGCACTTCTTCCTTTGAGTAAAGTTCAAGTGAAACGCCTTCCGCAATTCTTCAATTCCACCAATGCTTCTGCGTGGGAGTTTACTGAACCAGGTTCGTGCATTTCCCACTAACGTGGAATTGAACATGTGGCACCACGCAGGTTGTGGCCAATTCTCGATGGTAGCAGCTGATTCGAAAATGTTTAGGTGATCGTCCGGATCACCTGTTCCATCACAGGTTTTTACATTAGCGGGCATGCGCCTTTTCTTATCTTCTGAAAAAATCGCTGATGCGCCGAGTGAACGCATCCACCTTTTGGCGCCGCCAGGGAAGATACATATCTTCCTCCTCCTTGTCGCAATATCTTCTCCTGGACTTCCATTGTCCTGTTTCTCTGTCCTCGTTGTCCGAGGAATCACCAGAGGACGAACTTCCCCTCTTTCGGCGCTTGCGCCGACTGTCCTCAGAATCTGAACTTGAAGAGCTTTCACTTGGGGAGTGTCGTCGTCCAAATCTGTCATGGACCCTGCGGCTACCAAGCCTAGTTTGGACATTGGTACGCCGTCCATCCTCTTCGTGTTCTTCCAGATACTGTAGGTCAGCTGCTTCATCGTTCTCAACTCTCCTCCCAATCCTGGTAAACACTGGAGGCCAGCGGCTATCCCTCCCGCACTTCTGATGACGCGATGGGGATGTCTCGTACTCTGGGTCGAAGTTGAGTCGGGCTTCCAAGCTCCGACTTGACCTCTTTTTTGCTTCCTCTTGCATGAGAGCAGCCAAGGTTTCGTAGTTTTGAGACACGGAGTCACTTGGCGCTAGTTCAGGTGTGACCCCTTCTAGAGCGAGGGTGTCTGTTTCTACCACTGGACCCCTGTTTCGGTCGGGTGCGTCTGGTGGGTTTGTGGGGCCCGTTTCTAGCACCGATTGGAGGGGAGTGGTAAAAAGGGTGCGCAGTGGATCTTCTGCGCTGGTGGTGGTTGTAGTGGCCTGGGTTGTCCCCGTGCGTGGTTCCACTGTCGTGAAGACTAGATCTGGGCCTGACCCTTGGTTTCTGGTCGTGCTGGTTATTCCAGAGGCCTGCTTAGAGGCTGATTCGCTTTGCTGCTTCTTCCCTTGTAGGTCACCGTGCGATCGCTGGCTTAGGTTTCCATGCTATGTCATTCTAGTTCTTAGTGATTGGTCCCACGGATGGCGCCGCTTGTTGATACAAAAGTTGGGCGTTCCTTGTTTGGACTCTGGTTCCCGTATCAATTAGACCTTGATGCTTGAGACCTGCGCACTAAGTAAACAGAAAACACCGTTAGGCTTATCGTGGGATTGTATCCCACGATTATCCTCCGGCGTGAGAGTAAGTAATCGGTTTTTAGGGTTTAGTGGAGAGTTAGGTTTTTAGATCATACCTTTAATGAGGGTCGAGATGCCCTTTATATACACACGAAATCCTTGTTGGTTTCGTGTTCCCCAACCTTCGGCGTATCCCACCTAAATCGGTCAACCAATGCATATCTCATGAATAAGAGATATCCGATATCTAAAACTATAAATAACTTCGGGTTTGGGCCTTCGCGAGCCCAAACCGTTACCGGGTTAGCCCGTTCGCATTGGGCTTGATTGCTAGTAGCGTTCATTGGTCGGGCTCATGACCCGAATGCGGACTATACGTCATCAGGTGTTGCCATATTTGAATGTAACAATGTACTGATCGATTTGATATTGGATGCTGTCCTCGGTCAGTATCTAACTATGGCTGATAGAAGAAGAGAACCCGGCGGGGAATTTGATACTATGTTGCCAAATATGACCATCATAGTATCATTTGAATTCATTCCTATTGTATGTAACAATGTATGTAACTATGGCTACTGTCCTCGGTCAGTATCTATCAACTTCTATCGCTTTGGTCACTGGAAAAGATCTTGCTCAGGTACTATTGATTTTTTATGGCAACTTATCTTTGTTATCACTATACTTGTAAAGCAATATATGATATCACTATCTGTTCTTTATTTTCACAAATTGGTGCACCTTTTGTGACTCATCTTCTTTATATCTCATCTTTTTATTCATCATTTCACTGTTACCATCTTCATTTTTGGGCCTACTCTCGGGCATGCTTTGTATGATTTCCCCTGCGACACTATCTATAGCATCATCTATATTACTTGATTCCCATTCTTGTTTTTCTTGTTTTCTTAGTCAATATACTGGCTATTTAGTCATTTTTTGTATCATATTTGAGATACTGGCTATTTATATAGAAGTAAAAAAAACTCAGAGTATAGTAATTCAAGTCAGCCTGATCAATTTTCACCATCAAAAAACCCACCCATTTAGCTGGTTTTAAGTAATCGTTTTTCTAAGCAGATATAGGAATACACTTTTCGCATTTACCATCATCATGTGATTAATGAAGGTCAAACATAAGCAATCTTTGAAGAAAAAGAGCATATCAAGAACAACCGAAGCTAAAGATAGCCTAAAAGTACCAGGTATCGACAGTCCAATAATGAAGCGAGAAGTAGCAGCATTAAAGAACGGTTCACGGGCTATTCATCATAAACAAAATTAAAAAAAAAATCCAAGAATCAGTTTTCTCTTGTTTTTAGTCAAGAATTCAATTACATGTCCGTTACTCATGTATTCTACCTTTGATCGTGTTACTGTTAATTCAAGAAGTGATCGCATACAAAACATGTTTCCACCCCGTTTTTACTCTTATCTATTCCAAACCTGCTAAAAATTATTTTTTTCTATCAATATTATTTAAAAAAACTTGAGGATAAGTAAATCAACATTGTTGGTAAAAAAAAACATACTTGTCTAAAAGCAGTTAGATGTGCTTGTTTTCTCATTCTAGAGCGCCTAGCAGATTCTCTAATTGAATCCATGTTGAAACATAGCCTGCCATATAAGTAGTAGAAGTGAACAAGTTTTCTTTCATAGCATTATGAAACAAAAAATATTACCTCCTAATCTTTTTAGTATACATTTGTTCGTCGTTGTTCTTAGTAGTATTGGTAATAAGCTCGTGAGCTTGTGATCAGCTGCAACTTCAAATGTTTGATTGATCGAAGTACATATACAAATGTATCTCCCTGAGGATTAAATATTATAAATCGGTGATCAATTTAATATTCATCAAGCATAAGAATAGAATACCATTTCATCAAGCATGTCCTCCATATTGAATAAGCATTCAGCCTATAAGAAACGTGTCTTAAAGTATAACTACAGTGTAGTGTATACCTTTAAAAACAATAGTGCAAAAGCTTTTTCGCGTAGCACCCGCACTTCCTCAATCAACCCAGCACCAAGGGGATGAAAGTTATGATAAACTGCAATTCACAATGACGATTAATTTCATTTTATTCTTTTCATTTGTCATGATAATATACCAGATATACGAATAATCATACTTCTGGGGCAAGGTTGCCAACATATATAGTTGTGTGCTCAGAGAGAGAGAGAGAGAGAGAGACCATGTCTAATAACGCGGATTATTAGACATCATCCGCGTTATTAGACAGATGTAAAGTTTGTATTTTAGTAATAATGTGAGCCTAATAATGTAAGGCCTGTCGGACGCCCCTGTATTATTATGTAAATTAGGTAAGCCATGACGTAGGTTGTAATAATTACACCTACTACTATCTTGTATAAATAGAGGCCTTGCCTCAGAAATAAAAGTGTGTGATTTCTAAGTGAAAATTGACATCGTTCAATTTGAGATTTTGATAATCTCTGAGATTGATATCTCACCTATCTGTTGAAGCGATAGCTTCTGAATAGCAGATCACTATCATCAAACATCCCACGAATCATTGAAAACAATTAACAAAATTATTCATCCAATTCATCCGTGATTAATTTCAGGTATTATTTGTCCGTAATCATCCGCGTTTAATTTCCTGGTATCAGAGCGATGCAACGATCTAAGGAGCAAGATAAAGAGCTTAAAAAACAGTTTGAAGAATCAAGAAAGATGTCAAAAGCAGCAATAAAGAATCATTGTTCAGAAGAAAGATCGAAGCCAACGATTAAGAAGAAAAACAGAACCATCAGAAATCATCAAGAAGAAATAAATTGCTAAAAGCAAGGTATCATTCTACAATGACTAAGTTATCAATTATTGAAAAATTACTAATTAAAAGAGAAATATTCATTCTAAATATCATAATTTTATCAATTACAGTAGAAAAATTATTAATTAAAGTGAAATATTCTTTAGAAAAACTATTAACTAAAAGTGAAATATTCTTTGTTAGTACTATAGTTCTTATTTTGAAATATTTAGATTTAATATTTTATTATATCAAGAATTTAATGAATAAAATTTATACATTAACCATCAAACTATTTAGAAACAATTCACTAAAAAGAATCATTTAATATTACTTTTAAAACATGTCAAATTCACCAACAATAAGTAAAGAAGAAATTTCTATTATTCATGAAAAAAAATGAATTAGGATTTATGCTAGATGCAATTATTGATAGAAAAGCTATTAGAAGATCTACTTTTACACTATCAGAAAAAATAAGTTTGATATTCAAAGATCATTAAAAGAAATATTTTCAAGAAAAAATATAATATATTTTGGAAAAATAATTGGAGAAGAACCAGTTACTATTGAACAAACACAAGGAAATATTGTTATACCTATAATTAATAAACAACAAATACATGATCGTATAAAACAAATGAAAGAAAATAATAGAAGTAAAATAGCATACATACATATATCAACTATACAAATAATATTAAAAAGTACATTTATGGATTGTAATACACCTATTGAATTAGATTTAAGAGATGATCGAATCATTGATAAAAAAGAAAGTATTATTGCTAAAGGAAAAGGAAATTTATCCGAAGGAAAAATAAAATTTGATGTAAACATACAAATGGGATTAAGTTTAAAAGACAAAGATATAAATAAAAGTATTACTATTAGATATGAATTGTTAAGAAGAGCATTCATGTATAAAGGAAACCACCCTTTCACAGTAACATATCAAATAAACTATGCACTCACTAACTCGCATCATAGTATCACTTTTAAAACAAATGATAGAATTCATATAGATAAACTTTTTGAACCATTACTTAGTCTTGAAACACCAAACATGTTTTCAAAAAATAAGTATATTGAAAGAAGTAGAAAGTCAACAAGTAATATATCATCAATATGGATACCACAAATTGAGAAATCAAATGAAGAATCTACCAGTAATCAAGAAGATACAAAAGAGATGAAACAAATATTAAGATCATTAAGTACGTGGATATGAGTGACACAAAGATACAATTGAAAAATGGTTATAATCAATATCATAAGAATTTTTTGAATTATCTATACATTCAAAGAAGAACTATGTTACGAGAAATAAAAGACGTGAAAAAGGATATAAAAAGAAATAAAAAAGTATTCCGATTTCAAAATATTGATATAAATTGGTATTTTAAAACATTAAAAAATAGTCTCAGAGAAAATATGAAAGTAATACAAGAAGTCAGATCTAAATTAGTTATTTGCTAAAAAGAAAAAATGAGTGAAAAATTAAGTGAAGAATTACGCATTATTAACACTGATACTTTCGTGTTTCAACTAAAATATCTTAATCTAGATCATTATAATAAAGAAGAATTGGAAGAATTACATATAGCCATAGCAAACAAAATAGAAAATAGCGATAAAGAAGAATTTAAAACTAAAGCTAGAACAGATTTTCAGAATAAAATAAAGCAACAAATATATTTGAAAAATGGTTTTGAATCAAAATTAGAATTTGATACCGATGATTCATATTTAATTTTTAAAATAATATCGGAATATTATGAGAAGAAAACAAAATTAGCTACAGACAAACTTACATGGGAAAATGTATGGGAATATGAAGAAATCAATTCACTAGAAGTTATTTTTGTACCACCGTTTTCAAAAGAAATTAAAAATCCAGTAGCCTTTATGATATCAAGAATGAGAATTGCTGAATATTTAGATGAATATCATTTAAATTCAACTAATGAAGAAGAATTGAGAAAACAGTTTTTGGACTATAATGAAAGAATGAGAAAATATTATGAAAATGAATCGGAAGAATTAGATGATTATGAGGATGATAATAGTTTTGATTTTGGAGAACCATATTATGAAACAGATTAACGTATTATTAAAAATATTTTTATAAAAAGCATTTAGAATGAGTAAAAAGGTGAAAGATAATCCAAATGCAACATTCATTGAAGTAACGGTTGAAAATAAGAAAATATTTGCATATGTAGATACTGGAGCCTCAATATGTTTTGGAAAAAGGAAAGTATTAAAATTTTGGGAAAAATTGAAAAAACCATTAAAAATAGTAGTAGCAGATAAATCAGTACATAAAATATGGTATGTAGGAAGAATGATCCCTATATATATTAAAAAAAAGAATTCATTACACCAACCATTTACATGCATGATTCAGGTATAGATCTGATAATTGGAAACAATTTCTTAAAATTATACCAACCATTTACACAAACAGATAAATCTGTCACTATAAAACACAAAGAAACAGGAGAATTAGTATCAACACCAATTGTTACTCAAACAGAATACATACGAATGTTAGCACGACATATAAAATTTCAAGTAGAAATATTACTAGTAATGAAAAGAGAAAATATAAAAAAAGCATTACAAGAAGTATGTAGTGAGAATCCATTAGATAATATAAACACTAATAATCAATTAGTATCAATAAAATTAAAGGATCCACTAGCAGAAATAAACATACCAAATAGAATACCTTATAGTATTAAAGATGGTAAGGAATTTAAGGAAGAATGTCAGCAATTATTAGATAAAGGGATAATAAGAGAAAGTTCAAGTCCTCATTTAGCACCAGCATTTTATGTCGAAAATAAAAACGAAATAAAGAGAGGAAAAAGACGAATGGTCATTAATTATAAAAAAATGAATGAAGCAACCATAGGAGATTCATATAAATTACCAAGGAAAGATTATATTTTGGAAAAATTAAAAGGAAATACACATTTTAGTACATTTGATGCTAAATCTGGATATTGGCAACTAAGACTTGATGAATCAACAAAGGCATTAACAGCATTTTCATGTCCTCCACAAAAACATTATGAATGGAATGTACTACCTTTTGGATTAAAACAAGCACCATCAATTTATCAACGTTTTATGGATAATAATTTACAAGGTTTGGAAAATATTTGTTTAGCATATATTGATGATATCATTGTTTTTACTAAAGGAGACGAACAAGAACACATAAAAGCAGTATCAACAGTTTTAAAAAGAATTAAAGAAAAAGGTTTAATTTTGTCTCAAAAGAAATCCAAACTTCTTCAAAATGAAGTCGAGTACTTGGGATTAAAAATAGCTAAAGACGGAGTCATTTCTTTAACAAATAATACACAAGAAAAATTGAAACTTTTTCCAGATAAATTAGAAGATCTGAAACAAATTCAAAGATTTCTAGGATATTTAAATTATATAGAGGAACAAGGATTTTTGAAAAATCTGGCAAAAGAAAGAAAAATTTCTGAAAAAATTCGTTGGGAATGGACACCATCTGACACCCAACTTGTACAACATATAAAAACAACTGTACAATGTTTACCGGAGGTATATAACCCGGAAACAAAAGATTTTTTGATTATTGAAACAGATGCATCAGACAGCACTTGGGCAGGATGTAAGAAGGCCATTTTAAATGGTAAAAAGATACTAGGATTAGACATTGACGGAATTCCAATCCCTCAATCTAATCTATCAGAAATAAGTATTGATGGAAGTTAAATTCCTCAATCTAACGAGCAAACATCTCTTTTGAAAACAGAAAAGTATGAATCTAGATTATGTAAATATATTTCTGGAACATTTTCAGAAACTAAGCAAAGATACAGCACTCATGAAAAGGAAACATTGGCGTGTTTAAAGACACTCAAAAAATGGAAAATCGATTTATTACTGTAAGATATAACTTTTCACATACACATCAAACCATAACACAAAGTAGCATATAGATGGAATTCTAGAGAGAGAAAGTTAGAGGTTTAGGGAACTTAGTGAGAGAAAGTGAAAGATATTATTATGAGCTCCAACTCTCTACCTTGGAAGGTAGAGAGTATTTATAGTCTTACATAATTCGCCACACTTCGGGCTGTGGATCAGGCATACAGTGGGTAAAGACCCGTCCGTCCTCCACGGTGTTACTTAACTAAAATACTACTTAACTTAAAAGAACTACGACTACGAGCTTTCTAACGATTACATATACTTGAGGTGACCGACTCTTTAATACCGGGAATTTCTAATTCCTAACAATCTCCCCCTAAGGGAGGTCACCTCAATCATGTACCAAAATTACATTGAATACAGACATATATTACATTTAACAGTTGATCTTGCATTCTTGATGTAGTCCTTTGCTCCTGAGCTCGTAGTCATTGATTCTTCACATTGCATGTTTGGTTATTCCAAGTGGAGGTCTTTTACTGATCCACGTGATGATAATTTTGAGCCATCATTTGAGATCATCAGCTAACAACAATCTTTGAGACATCCATTGTGGTGTTGTGACTTTGGGACCGACATGCTCACATTCTGGATCATGATATCTTCTCATCAGAGTAGCGGAAGCTTTAGTTGATTCATGATATTGGCAGCAGCGTAGCAGAAGCATGGAGTGAAAATATCAGAGTCATTGATGCACTAATCATGATTTCTTTGAGTTGAATGTGTTAAGTGAGCATGCGGCTGTGGATTGACTGCTTCATTCTGATCAGCTGCAAACGTCGGGCGTACCTGCATACAACAGTTAGCAACAAATCGCACGAAAGTGTCTTTGATCACTTTCGTTGAATTGAGGTACACGGCCCACGGTTCCCCGTTGATCAGTACAAGTACTGCCTGTGATCAGGTAGGATTCC